>VZUI01087635.1:0-62895 GCA_013401135.1 Cettia cetti | reverse complement strand
GAGAAGACCCCAATGCTGCTCACCGACTATCCTGTTGACCTGGATGAAGTTGCCTATTTTCTCTGGGTTTCCTAACAAGCTCCTCTTCAGTCCATGCAATGGACTCACTGATTACCAATGGCCTTAATGACCTGTGAATTTAAATAATTTTTAATGTAGGAACATTTCAGAATGAAATTTGAAGGAGACACTGAGACCTCTGTTTTGTGTGGCAAGTGTTCTACAATAACTTATTAAAAAGTATTGGATGGGTGTGTTTGATACTGCATTGTGACAAGAGTAATGCCCAGAAACAGAGTGTCTGCTCATAATCTTTTCCCACCAAGAAGTGCCACGCACAGTTCTTGTGTGTAAAGGCTATTACAAGGTCTCCTTTGTTACCCAGTTTCATAGATGATCGCCTAGGACATTGAAAATTTCATGTTCTTAGTGAAGGAGGCAGCTCTAGCAAAGTACTCTTTTTTTTTTTTTTCTTTTTTTTTTTAAAAAAAGAGCCATCTATGGTTATCCTGAAGAAGTAGGCACCCAATTTGCAGCCTTGATTATCAGATGGGAGCTGATGCAGGAGTTAGGAGTTTGTATTTCCCATGGCCTGAGCTATCTGAGCAGCAAAAAGCTACAGCACTTACTAGTGCTCTGGCAGCTGTTTCCCCCCTTTTCTAAATTACTGAGAACCATGTCCATGGTGTGCATTCAGGTAAGCCTGTAAAATGCGGTGATATCACAAGGCAGTCAAGGTTAAATCCTAGTACCAAGTCATGTAGGGGGTTACACTTAGTAGGATCCTTGTGTGCTTTAGGACCATGCTTAGGACAAAGAGTGCAATCTGTCAGGTGCCAGGAGAGAACTTGGCCTCCTCAGAGAGTTCAGACAATTAACAAATCATCCTGAGTACCCAGCTGCCTCAATTTGCCTACTGAGAATGTTTTCACATCCTGTGTCAATGGAGATTTCTGTCCACAACAGTTGTATCTTTCTTATACTTCTGCCCATAGAGGTTACCTCTCCAGAATGAAGGTGTCTCAGTAGCTCCTGAAGGCTTGGGGTGACGAGGCTGGCTGTCAAACTCTTTCCACACTTGGTCCAATGTTCCCTGCTGTTTTTACGCAAAAAAAAAAAAAAATTAAGGTTGACACAACTGAGCAGTTTAAGAGGGTCCAGGGGGTCTCTGGGCTGCAATATGCCTTCCCAAATTGAGAGACAGATCACTTTGCTGGCACCAGCACACCTCCAGTGGGCACCTGGGAGGTAAAGCTATGTGTGGTCCCAGGGCAAGAGAAAGCTCCTTTTTTTAGGGGCTTGCCCCAGGGCTGCTCCATACAAAAAGTAAACAAAATGGGTCTGTGGAACATTGTACTCAGTCGGGAGCTTGTTTGGTGCCCAGAGGAAGCAAACCCTAAACTGGGTCAAACTTTTTATCCAACTGTAGGTCTGTTGTGTCGTGAGGACCCTGCATGGACACAACCACAGTGCCAAGTGGGAAGAGCCAGAATATCTTTTAGATTCCCCTGAAAGCAGCTGGAATTGCAGTAATGCTATAGTTGGTGTGGCAGTGGAGAAGAAAAAACAGCCTTAATCCGGGGATGTGAAAGGGAAACCAATGTTCAGTCTGACAGTTGTGCTCAGGGTTAACAGGACACCACTGAAACCTTATCATGGGCTTTCTCCCCAGCCAGGATAGTAGTTTCCAATGAGGCATCTCCTCCAAGGCTGAGAAAGTTTTTCTACAGCTGCTGCTTCAAAGACTCAAATGGTCCCCCATATATGGTCTTGGGGGAACCAGAGGGTCCCAGGGCAGCGGAGCAAAATTCCTCTGGCTATTGTTGCTGCACTAAAAAAAAAAAAAAAAAAAAAAAAGTTTGAAGAAAAAATTGGAAGGAACTGAAAAAAAATTCTTTTGGGGTGTTTTTTGCCCAGATAAAACAATCCCATTTCTAAATAATTTTAAGTTAAAAGAGAGAAACATATTTTTAAACCTCAAATATACAGCCTATGAGGGTTTTGTTGTTAAAATAGGTCAGTTTTATAATGAAGAGTTTTACAATGAAAATCACTTTTTTCTTAAAACTGACAAAAAAATTGTTTTATTTAGGTTTGGTTTTTTTCCTCAATTGAAAGTGATGAATTCAGAAGCAATTTGCAAGTCTTGTACCTGATTGGTATTCCTCCACAAATAAATACATAAGTGAAAAATTTCAGTCTGGTACATGGATGGCTTTGAAACTTGAACAAGAGTAAATTAGTCAGTTTCAAAAAACCTTTAAGTGTAACATAATTATTGATATAATCAAAAATCTTACCTTCATTTCATGATGCAGAAGAGACTAGGATGTAATATTACAGAATTAGTAGAATCTAGTCATCCAGTCCATTCTATTTCAGCTGGAGAAGGGAGCTTCTCATCATCAGATTGTTGATACATAGGTTCTTTTGTCTCGCTGACCAGTAGCAAAAATGATGGCTTCATTGTTACTCAATTTCTGTGAAGTGTAACTGACTGCAAAAATCAAAGCACTAAAACATAGCGTTTAACAGTGGTGCTCTCTTGCTGTGGCCCCCACATATAACAACAACTGCAGAATACCCCACTGTCAAAATTGATTAAATACACACTGAACATTTAACTCTGCTTCAGACAAAATCAATCAGAAAAATAGGGGTCTTTTCCTCTGCCCCTGAGGGAATCAAAATCAAGTGAGAAAGCTCAGCTGGCCTCCAGGCCTCCCTGAAGAGATGAGACAACAACAAGGGTACTTGTGTAGGATAGCAGCAAAAAGTGGTCATCAGTGGGAAAGTTGCAGACCAACATCTGCAAGATTAACTGTGTAATCTTTTAAGTGCCAAATACTACACTGACTGTCTCTGCCCAAAGTAAACCCAAGTCAGAAGATATGTGAAAAGATATAAGTCGAAACACTGCTAAAATAAAACACTCTCTGTGTGCAAAATCCTTCGCTCCTTGTGCCTTTCTAAGGAAGAGGATGGAACGACATGCACCAGAAGAAAAGGATACTAAACCACGTACACATAAGAGAAACAGGATGTCTAAGCTTTTTCCACTGCTTAATGAGAGGATTTCTACCAGTAAAGGCTTGTACCATAAAGTACAGGGTCTTTACTCAAAAAGCAAAGAGCGTGTAGAGATTTTAACTTGAACTGTGAATCTTTATAAATTTCTAAATACATTTTTCCAGAAGGAAGAGATACAATACAAACGGAAAATTTATTGGATTCCACCATGTTTTCATCAGCAGGGTCTGGCAACTGTTCACTTCCTACAAGTTAGTACACTGTTTCTTTTCTGGGTGGTTCTAAGCAATCTTAAAGACAGTAACTTCAGTTAGCAAGGCTGAATACTTCTTCTTCTCCAGACATCCAGATCCTCCCCTGAAAGTATTAATTTAGTTAAATCTTATGGTTTTCATCTAAACATTAATAAGAAAGAATAGTGAAGAATACAAGCCTTTCAAACCTAAATTCAAGCTGTGTCCCCATACTGTTTAGCACCTGAAAGCTATATTGTCTGAGTGGACTTATTACATTAGGTGACAGTAAGAATAAATTTCTTTTCCTCTTAAAGCTTCAAATTATTTGTATTCCCTCCTTTTCTTATAATTTTCTTTGACATTCATACTAATGTAATTACTTCAACAGCTGACATGCTCAAATAGCAAAGATTTGAATAGGTACTGTGTATAATTAGAAGAGGAATGAGTCTGACCTTGCTGACATAAAGAAAAATCCAGGAGACCTATGGGTAGATAAGTATAAGAAAACAGACAGGTTGAATATAATTCTTTAGTAGAGTAGTTAAAAAATGGAAGTATGTGTTCCTGAATGACACAGCACAGGTCAAGATCAGGCAAATAACATGGAACTCTGAAAGAAACAGGCATCAAAATGTCAAGTCAAATTAGTCAGTGGAATCAGTCCTGCATAATGGCTGGCTGTGACAACTGAGCACTTAAAAATGTAAATAAAAAGAAAGCTTGCTCCTCTGTAGGTCTTAAGGGTCTTAAGAGCTAAAAATACCTGTTTACCAAGCTTACAAAAGACAAATTACAGCTAATAAGCAAGTTTTAAGATAATTTATAAAGAATTAATAAGAGAAACAAGATGCTTTTGTCCTAGAAACCAGCACTTCCACTGATTCAAGGATTTTGCCTGCAAGGCCAGTCTTCATGACTTGCTGCCATGCTTAATTTCTTCTGCTGTGAAATGTGAGGTCCTGGTTTGTATTCTCCCAAATACACATGCACAAGTGCAAATACCTTATTGCACACTCCTAACAGGCAGCTAAAAGCACAATCACTTGTTGGAACAAAATTGGTCACTTGAGCACAAACAAATCACTGTACCTGTGCTATTATTTTGAAGCATTCATAAGCACATATATGGCATGCAGAAATTAATTTTTAAAAACTTCTTTGAATGTTTTTTCCTATAGATGTACAAAATCTACTAAGAGAGTACGTGATACCTGCTGCCCACCAATTTCCTGGCTAGTTGCACAACAAAATTGAGATCATATTAAGAAAATCCTGTGGTTTCTGAATAAATCTCTTCTGCCAGACCAGGAACTTTGCCATGGAGTTTGTCAGGCATGGTTGTGGTAGAGAGTGGCTGAAGGGCTGGATTCTGTGAGGATCTGGCAGAAGCTTACCCTACATTTCACAGATCCAGTCCTGAGCAGGTGTGGGCCCAAAGGAGACTGTGACCCCATGGGAAGCCCATGCTGGAGCAGACTTCTTGCAGGACCTGTCACCCCATGGAAAGAGGAGCCCACACTGAAGCAGGTTTCCTGGCAGGACCTGTGACCTGAGGGAGACCCTGGCTGGAGCAGTTCATGGGAAGGAGACCCATGCTGGAGAAGTTTGTGATGGACTGTCTCACATGGGGAGGATCCCATGCTGGAGCAGGTGTGAGGAGCCCTACCCCGAGGAGGAAGGAGTGGCAGAGAACACTTGTGATGAACTGACCACAGCCCCCAGAACCCATCCCCCTGCACCACTAGAGGAAGGGGGGAAAGAAAATGGGGGATGAAGTTGAGCCCAGGAAGATGGGAGGGATGGGGGGAAGGTGTTTTAATTTCTCATTATCAGTTGGTAATAAATTTGTGTCTCTTTTGCCTGTAGCAGTAATTGGTAAATGATCTTTCCCTGTTCAACCCATGAACTTCCTTTTATATTTTTTTTTCCCCGTCCATCTTTGATGAGCACTTGGTGTCCAGCCTGGGTCAACCCACCACAGCAATGACTCCAAAAGCTGAGGAAGAGTGAAGGTATTAATGATTCTGAGTTGGAAATAAACCTTTTAGTAAATAGCCTGCACTAAACACGCACATGCAGAAAGGGTAAAATCTTGTTCTCCAACACAGAGGCTAGAAAATATAAAACATAATATCAAACAGTTCACTTTTCAAGAAATTAATATGAATATTACCTTGATTTGAAGGTGCAGCAGTTCACACTCATTGAGTTCCACTTGAAAAGCTGAAGTTTCCAACTGAAACTCAGTCAAAGTTGACAATTAATCTGTGATGTCTTTTCAGGCTACTGTTATGAAATAAACAACTGCACCCCAAAACTGGATAACTGAGTAAATATTTTCTGAAATTATGTTTAGGTTTCTCAATTCTTTGTTACTCAAGCAAAGTGCTAATAGGATCTTAACATCTACTGCGATTTTTTCTCACTCTTAGAATGACAAGAGTGTACAAACATTAAAAGAAAAATTAAAGTACATACATATTAAATAGGAAACTAATTATAAAAACAGGAAGGTAGCAGACCATTTTAGAGGTTCAATCAACATCAGAATGTTTTTTACTGGAAAAGAGAGGGAGAAATAAAGAGCAATCTATCAGGGCTTTCTTACATTTCAATTTTTACTTGGCCAGGGTCATGAGCTGCATATGTAAGATTGCATATGCAGCAAGATGCATTTAAAGCTCTTCTTTCTCCCAAAAGGTGTTGAAACACATACTGTCATCCATGACCTAACAGAGCAGTGGTCTGAAAAAGAGAGGAATAATGAATGTTGGAGAAAGCAAATCTAATTCTGACTTCTCTGTATGAGTCAACACACAACAGAAATCTTGGTAATGCTGAAGGTTGTGGAGCCCCATAGAAAATATTAATAGAAAAAACTTTGTCCTTAGGCAAGCTTATTTGCAGGCTTTACAGTCATATGCTCCCACAGAGAAGCAAATAATGTCATGAAAACCCAGATCCTTCTGTTTCTGATGCCACAAAATCATGCAAAGAATTGACTCTGTAAGGAGCAAGAAGGTCTATGTAAAAAATAGCATGTTTGGCAACATTGGTAAAGCTGTGTATGCAATTAAATCATACCAGCCACTCAAACTCCATTTTTACCACAGACACAGGAACATGTGGATTTGAGAAAAAACAGGAACAGGACACAATGTGCTCCAATACAAGGGCCCTTCCTTGTTGTCTTCTTTCCCTTCTGGTTCAAGCAATTAAAACCAGCATTTGTCTGACCCTGGTATGTTTGTTTTGAGGGAGCTGAAACTTCCACCTGAATTTGGTCTGCTTCCTCTGCCCATTGAGAAAACCCATAATTTTTTTTTTTTAATAATAAAAAAAATTAAAGCTCAACACCTTATCTTCATCAGTCTTTGAAACTTTCATAAATTTTGGTGCTACATTTTTGTATGAGGCATGTTTTTCTTTTGCCTAACAATCCCCTTAAGCCACAACCCCAGGAGCCTATTCATTGCCAGCACCATGTAGGACAATGGGAAAAAGAAGCCTTAGTTTTAACCAAATGCTGGTGCATGGAACCAAATGGAGAGTGAAGCCAGCTATGTGACCCCATGCAGGCTCCTATTGTGGACTCTAACCCTTTGCAAGTGGTCCAGATCTTTTTTCAGTACAACGCACTAGCTAATAAAATAAGTGAAACCAAATCCAGTTATGCTTATGGTCTGAGATAACTTGAGCATCAGTTGTGTGTCTTGGTTCTCTGACTATCCCTGCTTGTTTCATAAATTTCAAAACTGTTATTTATTCTTGGAATTTATTTTGCTGTGAAGAAATGAGTTGCCTTCAGAACAAAGTCTGGGTGTGCCTGAGAGTCCAGGCAGTTTGCAGGAGGGACTCTGCTGGAATGGCATTGAACAGTGTAGCTTTTTCTTTCCCATGCTGTCCTCCAAGCTGTCCCAGAAAACTCTGCATGTTCATTCCTGCTCTTATGAAGCACCCCAGGGCATAAAACCCATGCCCTCAGCATTATGTCACAAAAAGGTAACTCTAGTCTAAACTCCAGTTGAAACATTCCTCACAATATGAATGGAAAAGCATCACAAAATATTGTGAGAATATAACAACAATAATAGCAGATGCACTTAGCAGTGTTGAATATAACTACTAACTCTATAGCTTTCCATTACCTCATTAAAAGCTCATGTTTTGGCACTAATGCAGCCTATATGATGAAGCACCTGAGCAGGGCTGGCCAGTGTCAGAGAACAGGATGAGAAAATCCTCACGGTTAACATGAATATGTAGAAATACTAAGCAAATGCCAAAGCTGAAGTGTACTCAAATACCTTTGAATTCCTTGAAAGACAACCAAAAGCACCCCATCAAACTCTGATCTTGTATCACTTGTATCACTTTCATTGCTGTGAAACTGTGTTGACTCTACTGGCTTGATCTTCAAATGTATGCCAGTCTAAATAAGAGAAGATTCTGGCCCAGAGCTTTTTGCTCCCTACAGCTTGGTAAAATTACCAGAGAGTTGCTGGAAATGAAGGCTTGAGGAACACTATACCCAGGCTGTATCCTTCCTTTTGTCAGGCTCTGCAAGGGACAGGAAAAACCCTGAGAAATCACAGGAGATATTACAAAAGCAGTGGCCGTCCAAAAAACACTTTTATTTTCCCTCTATTTTTCTCCTGCATCACCTATCAACACAAAGGGTTAGACAGAAACACTACTGTGGTGGAGATTTGCAAGAGAACTTCCTGGAAACCCCCAAACAAGCTACTAAAATATAAGTGACAGGACCATGGCAAAATTGCATATAGGTAAAAGCACCTGACCTCATTAAAAGCAGAAGTTTTTGTAGGGTGACAGAGGCATTCCCAGGGAGTCAGTGAGCTGTGATGAACAGAGGCAAAGGAGATGGATTTAACAAGCACAGCTTTGAGAAAAACAAATCTTTGGGTGTTAGTCTGCTGGAAGAGTTTGAGTGGGATTGGATCTAGTCATCCTCTAAACCTGATTTCACCTGCACCTCCTAGTAGAGTTGTGTTCTTTATTCTGGAGTAATAATTAGAAAAATATGTATACATATAGCTATGTTTTAACATGACACATGTAATTTTAAAGCTGTCAGAGAAGGGAAAAAGAAAATCTTACTCTTTCTTCAACTTCTAGAGAAAAGATACAGGATTTTGCTTCAAGTGCTACTCAGCCATCACAGATCCTGGCATTCAGAGAAGTCTTTCTAACTTTGCAACTTTTTTTGCTTTGACCCATCATAACAACCCTTATCATCGTCTCTACCAAGAGAACAAGAAGTTATGACATTATCTGTAACCATAGCAGCAGCAATAGGAGTAGGCAATTGAATTTTCTGGATGAAATATATCCATCAGCAGGCATTGCTAAGAGCTAAAATGTTGTTGTAAAGGAAAACTTGAGAAAGGAGGGCAGATTTAGATTTTTTTTATGTCTGTCATGTCTTAGTAGGAGGTGCCTCTTTGTCTTTCAAAACCATAAAAATACAGATAGAAAAAAATGTATGAGTCTGGTTAACTTTTTACAACCTCAGTCACCCAAGCAGCACTAAGGTTGCTAGATATTTCACTTCAAAAAGTGTCAGGAATGCTGTGTTCTTAAAGTTTTTGTGGATTTCATTTCAGAATAATATTTTATATTATTTTTCCCTATCTTTCTGCTATTTAATTGTCTGTAAAACTTAGTTTTACTAAAGATTAAAATTTGTTTTGTTATCACAGTGAAGCTCTCTTAGTGACTGGTTAGAAGAATAGCATTCAGTTGAAACATTGCTAAAAATAAGAAATTGAATAGGCATGATCAGCTGGTCCTTTTTTAAATGCATTTTTGTTTTCTAGGCAGTGCTTTAAGTAGCCACATAAGCTAAAATGTATATACATTCAACATCTTCTCACAGAAGACATAAAATATTCACTAATTTTTAAAATTAATTTGTTTAGTATTCTTACCAGCAGTCTATCAACTTCCTCAAGGAATGATTTGCACAAGGCTTCCCTAAATAGGTAAAAAGGATATTATCAAATCACTTTGGAAAAACGTTGTAGATAAGTCAGGTAACAAAAGATTAACCATCTCAATAACCATTAACCAGGATCATAATTTATTAGTCAATATGGCTCTTGTATTGCACTGATAGGCTTTCCTAGAGACACAGAAGGTACATTCCTCTTTAGTCACGCCACACTTGCATCAGCAGATCTACTCGAGTAATCTTTTTTTCCCCACACCTTATAAACTTAATATCTCCCACAGATACAGACATGCGGTCCTTGTTGAACACAGTTCTAATTTATCACCATGATTTCTCAGAGCCTCTTTGAGTGGCCACAAACCTCTTGCTGTTAGTCATTACCTTGGTGCTGTCCATCAGCACATACAGACACGATGTTTCTGTGAGATGAGGGGGAACAGCTGAACTGGGAAAGTTAACAGCAACACTCACAGAGTAGGTGCATAAAAATAACAACTAGAGACACATTCTGATTTGGCCTCCAGATCTTTCCACCAGATCTGGCCCACTGTGAATGATGTACTCAAGCCAGAGGCACAGTTTCATCCCTGCTTTATGTACTATTAAAAATATAAGTTAGCTAGTTCAGTTAAGAGCATTCACAGCATAAAGCTACTCATTTTGGATTTTTTTTGGACATTGTCATATTGAATATCCAGAGCCCACTTCATAATGGAACAGAACCATCTTTTCCCAAAATGTCATTTTGTAGTTCTCAAAAGGAGGTGATTTTGGCTTTCCCCAGCCTTGTTTGCATTTACAACCTGCGGTCATGTTTCAAACTGAAAACATGTGACACAGCTATATTCATGGCTGAAAATACTCGTCTACATTATGTGCCATTCCTCAAAGTTCAAATATTATCTCACATCTAGTATGACAACCTTTCCACTGTAACAGAGGTATCATTATCTACACAGCTCTTCCTGTTCCAACTGTTAAATACTGTTATTTACATATGTAAAGTAAAATCTCAGTGCTGAGGTTAAAGTTATCTCATAGGCATTCACAAATGAGTAGGACTTCGTGTAAATAATAACTGAATTCAGTCTCAAGAAACAGATATTCATCTCAGTCTGGTAAAAGTGCTGACAATCTTCTCCTAAAGTAACTAGGTTAAACTCGTGAAGGCAAAAGAATACACAAAGGGGAGGGAAAAGGTAGCACTAACCAGCAGATGACTGACATAGTGTGCTTCACTGGTCTTCTTCAAATCATGTTTTGGTGCTACACTAAAATCCCAGCTGTTCTTTTAACAAAAGGCTCATCAGACCATGCAGGATGTTCTTTGGTTTCCTGTTGCCTCTGCTACTGCTACTCTTTGGAAAAGGAGCTGTCCAGCAGGACCTTGGAATGTCTTTAAAACAGTCCAAAAAAGAGATAAAATGCAACCACGGAAAGCTTTAAGCTATCTGCAGACATTATCAAGAGAAGACAAGTAAACATAAGATTCTTGTTTTTCTAGATGAGGCATCTGTATCATGCTAAAGGTGAACTGCAGCAATCTGTCTCCTCAGACAGATTGAATGAAAAAGAGAGACTCAAAAAACTCACGAGTAATTTTTTTCACATTCTCAGCAAATCTAAAGGAAAATTTTAAGTCATGTCCAGTGTTGTTTGTTGTCTGATGATGCAAGGTTAGTGACTCACTGTGGTACATCTGTGGACACAGAACAATTATGTTACTAGGGGATTCAAAGTTCTTGTTCATTGTCTTGAAAAAAGAAATAGAAGATCAGGAACTGTGGTATATGCATATATTAAGGGATTGATTGACATTCCATTGAAGTCAGGAGGGAGGAGATATATCTCACTGGAGTGTGGACTTCTATATCCAAACTTCTGGCCATGAGCTTTCTTCATAATTAATAGAGGAAATGTCTGTAAACTAAGAACACTTTAAGGTGTAGCACACCTTATCCTAGAGAAGGCAGAAGCTTTTGATCAGATCAATCACACTCTCAACTCTGTTGTCTCTATTGGATTTGACTACAGTAGGAAAACTCTCTCAGACACAAGCTTATAGTGTGTATATTGAAACACAGATAAGGTAATTTCCACCAGGGGATTTCATGTCATCTCCAGTGTGCACTGTCAGAAACTTTGCTTGGGAAAAAGATGGCGAAAAAAGATGAAGGAATGAGTCAAAGCAAAAAAAAAATTAAGATAAGAAGCAAATATCTTAATTGTTATCTACTGTTGAATTTATTGTCTTTTTTGGATTCTCTTTTATTTTAACATTCATTCTTACAAGGCTGTGTTCTAAGAGGAAATCTTATGTCAGGGGAATATTTCTAAGACATGGGATGAAAGGTACAGCAGTCCAAGTCATAGATAGAGACCAGGCTTCCAGAGCGTGTCAACTCAGCTAAAACAGTACAGCCACTACTGAAACTAAAAGTTAGTATAACCTCCTGTTGCTGGTTGATTTTTAATTCTTTTTTTTTTTTTTCCTAACATTGGCTCTATAATCATTCCCTTCTCTTCATTTGATTAATCACAAAGGGCAATATTTTCATGCCTGGAACCAGGCCATATTTTTAATGTATGTTTTTATGATATTTACACAGCAGTTAGAATTAGAGAAGATTGTCATTAGAGCTTCATTCCTGCATTCCATCAGATAAACAAAAAATTATCTGGGTTGATTAGGTTCACCTTGACAAAGGGGTCAATGTCTGAGGCTTCATCTGACAAATTCATAACCACAGCCTTCAAGGGGAATATTTGTTAGTAATTAACTTGAACTAGCTTCTGGAATAGGAATTTAAGGGCTTTACTTTGGTATTGTTTATCAGATCAGGCATCTAAATGTCACTGACTTCTCAAAGAGGTGCGCATGCAGACTGCACAATGTTACTGCAGTGTTTTCCTTGAGATGTGAACTGTGGTTTTGTGACTGCTAAACAACCAGCTGTATGGATTTCTCAAATCACTCTCATGGTCAGTCTGAAGTAATACTAACCTGCTGTTACTGGCAAAAAACATAAATAGTCATGAAATTAAAAACATATATGCATCCACAGCCTGAAAAAAGTTGGATAATTCCCCTGGATCTTGTTACATTAATTTAACCAACTAGTAACATAATTTACTAATAGTTTACTAGATGTGACAAAAAAAAATAATTAGGCATTCCTCCTTCACTGGAGAAGCAGAAAGAAAATTCACATTCATAAACACTCATATACATATACACCCACTCTTACATACCTTTTTTTCCCCCAGAAGATATTTTGTTTAGACTGAGAGTGAGCATCTGAGCCATCATATGAGAGCATCATCAGCTGTTTCCAAGTTCCTGTGAAGGTTCATAATATTTTCTGATTGTCTGCACTAGACCTACTCTTGAGAGTGAAAGGAAACAAGGAAACTGTTTTGAGGACGGATTAGTCTTAAATTCCAAGCTGCTAATAAAAGTGTGTTGGTTATAAAATTGCATAAGCCTGTATATGATCTGAGTGCAAGAAAGTTGACTTCCTTTCTGTGCTGATTTCTCAGCCCACAAGCTGTTTCCTTAGTAAAACCAGTTTATGACAGAACTCTGCTTAAGTGTCTCTCAGACCGCGGGACAGCTTTGCAGTCAGAGCCATCGTGTTACTCTACCTTGGCAGCTAATGGCTTTCACCTGCATTCAGCACCTTCCCAGACTGGGTTGTTAGCAGTTGAGTTTCTGTGTAAAATTCTGACAATTATTTACAAAAAGCAGAAAAAGTGAATATATGTCTATTATTTTTATTTAAGCTGGAGCCTAGCTGGATTTTAAGGCATTCTTATACCTGCCTTCACTGCTGGCCTGAAATTGATTAAGAAACTCAAGGGAAATGATCAGAATTGGAGGATCATTGGATCAGACAGGATTAGAAAGGCCTAGGACCCATTTGACTTTCATTATTTCCTAGTACCTTGACCCACATAGTGTGCCTTGAGGATGGTTTCAAAGCTTTGTAAAAATATGGCTTCTTTATCATTCCTGGATTGTTTCCAGCAACAAATATTAGCAGCTCACCATGATCTTTCCTCTTGGCAATATTCAGCTAAATGAGTGTCTGCTCTCAGCTCTACCAACATAAATCCAAGGTAATGTCACTAAACCAGAGGGGGATATTTAGTTCTGTTCCTTCAACTCCATTGACTTTGGGGTCTTGTATAAGTAACTCAGGGCATAGACCAAACAATCCTCCCTCTTTTCAGATTTGCTCTAGGACCTCTGAATTCAAATTTGACCCATAGTCATGTCATCACTTACAAGAATCTTAGCTGGAGCGATTAAATCAAAAGTCAATATAAAGAGCAATTTTGGATAAAATATAATAAATTTAAAAATACAAAGTTCTGGGGGAAAAAAGCTTGAAGATGGTTTAATGTAGGTGACAATTAATGAGTGCATGAGCACATAAGTGTCTCACTCAGACATGATCCCTGTGTGGAAAACTGTGGCCATAATGATTTAAATAGGTATAGGAGACATGCAGAGAAATGTTGGGCAAGGTAACCTGTAGACAACATTTCTGAAGGGAAAATCAGTGTTGAATTATTAGTGTCTCTAATTTCAGTGCCAGATTTCCCACACACTTGAGGGCATGAAAGCCTTCTGTCCTATCTTTGCTGATCACAGTTTGTCACAAACTTAATTTTTCATTATGTCATCTGACCTGGAAATGACAGTATCTAAAAGTTTTTAAAGTTCTTCTTTAAGGTTCCATAAGCAAATAGCATTGGATGGAGTTTGGAGGAGTAATAGTTTTACCACTTTAAGGTAGATTTTGTCTGTCACACAAGGGAGGGAAGTGTCACAAATTAGTTTCTGTATTAAAAGTGAGTGAATACGAACACCACACAAGGACAAAATCCCAGTATTATTCCCTTTGCTTTGCTCTGAGTGAGCCTTAGGAAGCTATCCACTCTGTTGTACAGGTTTTTGTGAGAACCACACAGGTCATCACATCAGAGGGAAAAATCCTCTTTGTGCTGCTGCAGTTCATCTTCCTGCATATTTGATCTGCTACTCAGTTTAATTTTCCTGGAATGGTCTTGCCAGGAATATACTCACACTGTACAGAAATTAATTTCTCCTGGCCTTTTAGATACATGTGACTCATTTCCTTTCCACTGTGACATGTCTTGTAGGAAGTGTCAGCAGAAATAAAGCTGTTATCTTGGATCATCTGTGATTTACATATCTCTGTTAATCGTTTAACCCCGAAAAAATCTAGACAAAATATTCAAAATATTAATCAGCTTCAGTGGGATTTGTTGCTCTTTGTTGAACAAAGATATTTCAATATCTTTGAAAATCAGGCCAATCTGGGGAACCAAACTACAGACATGAGAGCACATGTTTGGGTTTCAGTTCCTCAAGTTCTGGCCTTCATTAATTTTAGTGGAGAAAAAAAAAATCAGGACAAACCAATAGCAGTGCATTTTTCCCAGGAGCTATTGCAGTATCAGTTCAGTAATGAGAGACGTTGTCAACAGGCCACTAAGCTGACCTAGTATAATTTCAGCTTAGTTGATTGGCATTTAATGGCTTTGATGATCATTTGCTGAAAGTTTGCCATGTTATCTGTGTGCCATGCTGCCCTGTACCCAAGGTGCACAAGTGCTTCTAAGGCTCTCCTTACAGGAGGAGAAAAAAGAAACTATAGATTTCCTGTGCAATAAATGCAATCTGTGCAAGGCTAAGGGCAGTAAATGCAATCTTTGCTGCTATGGTCCCAAGACAAGAGCACAAAGACTCAATCTGCACCAGGGGAGGTCAGCTTGGACAGCAGGAGAAATTTCTTCATGAAAGGAGTTGTGAGGCAATGGAACTACTGCCCAGGGAAGTGGTGGAGTCACCATCCCTAGAGGTGTTCAAGGAACAATTCAGTGCCTTGGTCCAGGTGACAAGGCAGAGATTGGCCATATGTTGGCCTCAAAGATCTTTTGCAACCTAAATGATTCTGTGATGTAGCAACACTGCTGCTGTTAATATTCTGATGAAGAAACCTTCACGAAATCATTTCCTACCCAACATTTCTATTGTTCTCATGCTCATAATATTTCTGTTTTCCCTTCCAAGCATAAGAAAACCTAGGGAGAAATAAAGTAATGCAAAAACTCTTTGGGCTATTTTTTTCCTATGCACATGAAAGTGGAATGAGGATGATATCATTGGAGCTGGGTGAGAAAAATGCAGACCCAGGATGCTCCACACCATATATTCCCATCCCAACCTCACACAAGAATTTGATCAGTGTACTCTATATTTTTGTCTATGTCACTCTCCACATGCACAGGCAGCTCATCTTACCTCTTGCTGTGTCCCTGGTAGCTGACATGTGTGATCTGAGGCATAGAGGGACAGACATGATGAAGTAAAACTGATCAGAGCTGTGCTCCCTGACTTTGTTTTATCCACGGCTAATGCATCATTCAGCTTTGTGGGACTCTCCTTGTTCTCTCTATCTTTTCCCCCGGGGTCCTTTGGTCATGTCAATCATTTCAAGAGAGGATAAAGGCAGATACATAAAGGCATAGTTAGGAAGGGGTAATGTACCCTCCAGCTACTTTGCCCAGACATATATTTTCCCCACACAGTTTTGCTCCTCTAGGTATGGTGGAATACACTTTGATTTCCCATCGTTTTGAACTCATTATCATCTGAAGTCAGTGACATTGGCACAAATTAACACCTCATATCCATTTCTAATGAAGAGAAAATACACCAGGTGGACATTTAGAAAAATCAATTCCCATGATAAAGCCAAGGATATTAAAAAGAGAGAGAGAAAGAAACACAAAGATTACCGAGCACAGCTCTCCTACAGCAGCAGACAGAGTGGCAGCCAGCCATTGTTCCAAAGGGCAGCATCAGCACCAAGAATCAGATGACTAAGCTCCTGATGAATGAAATATTTTTACTATGCTGAAAAAATTCTGGCACTGCAGGAGGACTCAGAATAAAGGATGCAATTTTGAAGAGCCTTTCTGAAGGACACCATCAGATAACCTTCTGGTGCAAAAAAATCTTCTCTCCTGAAGAGAAATGATGGCTCTGGGTTTCAACAGGGGTAAAAGGATACAGGCTTAAATTAGGTGAACTTGATGAGAACACATGTGAATAGTATTATCTACTAAATGTCACCAATATTGCTGCGAGAGACAAGGTGCAATGCTGGTCAAGGTTCAAGCTGGTTCTGAAAAAGCAAGAGAACCTGGGTATCCCTGAGTCTTACAAACAAAAGAACGGCTGCAGCATCCTAAAGTGTTACTCCCTGTCAGCTGCTCATTGTTACCCCTTTGCTGAAGGCTGAGGAGCCTCTGCAGAGCTGGAAGGCATCAAGGTGCCTACAGCTCAGCAGCTGTCATTCTCCCTTCATCACAGAACTGGGAGTGGTAAAATCTCAAAAGCAGGTTCAGCAGTGCTCATATCCTCTCTTGTCTGACTATCACAGCTGCCTTCTGATACCCCATCCAGAGGCAATGTGCATTTCTGCCTTGCATAGGTATATCGTGGATATACCCTTTTTGGGCACCCAGTGCATGTGTCATTGCTGGCAGTGGTACCACATGCCCAGCAAAAAGAAGACAGGGACCAGAAGAAGATTGTTGAGGGGGGCATTCATAAGCCAATGTCATTCAGAAGTCTCATAGTGTCAGCACCATTTGATTAAACTGGAATTATAGAAAGATACTTCAGTTCACCCTTACAAAAATGAAAGACAGAAACAGAAGGAAATTAGATTTGTGATGCTCATATATAGTCATATCTACCTACATATGTCTATGCAGAAAAGTTAAGTCTATATATACTTAACCAGTTTTTATAAAAAGAAATAGAATTGTTAGGAAATAAGAACAAATTTAAACCTCCAGATCTGACCCCAACTTTGTTAATAAAATCCTAGCAAAAAAAAAAGGTTTGATAGTGTGAACTAAGTTTTAAAATATTTTGTGGGATTTTTACTTCTGGAAAATAGCTTCTGAGCTAGAACCCCTACAACGAAATGCACAAAATTTTGCCTTTTATCTTACACATTTCAATCTGTGAGCTAAAAAGCTTGCAATGTTACTGAAAGAAGAGTGGTTTGTGGGTTTTTTTTTTAACTTGCTGTGCTGCATACTCTGAGAAGAGTTGTCAGAAATATTCTGTGAAACAAACCTTCCCTTCAATACAGCCTAGCATGTGGATGGATTAGGTATCAACTTGGTTCTGGAGGAAACAACACATTCAGGGCTGAGGAACACATATCATTGCAATACAGAGGCCTAATTCCATTCAAAAATCAAACGTTATCACAACCTTGTCTCTAACCCAAGATTGGCTCTTGTACCTGAAAACCAGGATATCTGCTCTACTGATCTATTGAAGTTGTAGCATATTAGGACCACAGATTGGTTTGGGTTGGAAGGGACCTTGAAGATCACCTAGTTCCAAATGCCCTGCCATGGGCAAGGGACACCTTGCATTTGAACACTGCCAGGGATGCAGCATCCACCACTTTTCTGGGCAGGCTGTTCAGGGTTTCACCATTCTCACAATAAAGAATTTCTTCCTAACCTCTAATCTAAACCTACCCTCTCTTTTAGTTTGAAGTAATTTTAAGTGGTGTAAACAAAGTTGGGGTCAGATCTGGAGGTTTAAATTTGTTCTTATTTCCTAACAATTCTATTCCTTTTTATAAAAACTGGTTAAGTCCAAGAAGCATTTGGTTTCTTGCATTGAATACCAAATGCAAAATCCAAAGCTTCAGTGGGTACACAGCATCTACAAAGCCTTCATTAACAGTGCTGTGAAGCTTTGAAGCCCCGCTGTGCAACTATTAACTGATCTTGTTTAACAAACAGTGCTCCAGGCCTGTGTGTTTTTGTGGCTGAACAGGTGATGATTTTCTCTTTGCTGCCACCAGTCAAGGACTTTCCACTACCAGAACCCAGGCTCCAGTTCTGGGATCAGAGGTCCAGGCTGTAGCAGGGGAAAAGAGAAATGTTATCTCCATTGATTTCTAGTTCAAAGAAGGCTTTTTCTTTCACACTTTGAAAAACACCGACTATCAGATCATCTCACAGTCAGGTTAATAGTGGGTTTTGTTTTATTTCATGGCTAACACGATTGTTATGGTTTGTGTTTGTAGGAATAGAAACTGCTTAAATGGTAGTTGCCTCTCTGTATATTCTAAATTCCTTTCCAAGCCTGTAGCCTGCTATTACTGATGGGATTGTTTTCACTGATTCAGAGACTTAAAACCAAACTCTTGGGTCCAGTTTCTCCTTACAGATGAAAGCAGTTGTGAAAATCAGACTGCTGTATTGTGATGAAGTGTAGTAAATTATTTTGCTTACTTTCAAAGAAGACGTCATAGCTAAGCTCAGGAAGCGTGTCTTGGGTGAGTGGACAGTGAGCTGGATGGAGAACTGGCAGAATGGCAGAGCTCAGAGGGTTGTGATCAGTGGTGTAGAGTCTAGCTGGAGGCCTCCAGCTGGAGGTGTCTCCAGGGGTCCAATCTTATTCATCTCATCAGCAGCTGGATGAAGGGACAAGTGGACTGTCAGCAAATCTGCTTTGGTGACAGCAGAAGAATGGGAGAAGTGGTCTGGAGTGAGACCTGGACAGACAGGAGAGCTGGTAGAGAGGAACATGAGGAAGGTCAACAAAGGCAACAGTAGGGTTCTGCACCTGGGAACAAATAACCCAGGCACCAGAAGCAGCTCTGTGTAAAAGGACCTGGGGGTCCTGGTGGACAACAAGCTGTCCATGAGCCAGCAGTGCCCTTATGGCACTCAATGGGATCCTGGAGTGCATTTGGAGGAGCATTGCCAGCAGGTCAGGGAGATGATCCTGTCCCTCACCTCGGCCTTGATGAGGCCTCAAGTTCTGTGTCCAGTTCTGGACTCCACAGTTCAAGAAAGACAAGACAAGGAACTACTGAAGAGAGTCCAGTGGAGGACTACAAAGACAATTAGAGAACTGCAGCAGAAGTAGTGGAGTGGTGCATCTCTCTTATCTGAAAGAAAGGTTGAGAGAGCTGGGCCTGTTTAGCCAGTAGAAGGACAACTGAGAGGGAACCTCATCCATGTATACAAACTTCTCAGGGCTGGGTATCAGGAGCATGGGGCCAGACTCTCCTCAGTGATGCCCAGTGGCAGAAAAAGGAGCGACAAGTTCAACTATAAAACAGAAAACTCCATCTGACTAGAAGGAAAAACATTAATATGAAGGTGACAGAGCACTGGGACACACAGCCCAGAGGTTATGAAGTCTCCTTCTCTGTGGATATTCAAAACATACCTGACTGAGATCCTGCTCAATTTGCTTTAGTAGGGGAGGTAGGCCAGATGATCTTCAGAGATCCCTTCCAGCTCCAGCTATTCTGTAATTCTACATGTTTTATTTTAGAGACCGGCTCCAATGCACTAAATAACACACATGCATCCTTGTTTAGGTCATGAAACTCCATCTTATGGCGATGGTCTTTTGATGGGCAGATGGTAAGAGGTACGTATTTGTGCTGAGGTCAGGTGCTAGGATGTATTAAACATGGCACTAGTACTACAGGTACAGTTAGTCTCAAGTATGCCTGAAGATGATTTTACAGAAAGGGCAACAGGAAGACAAACAGGATACAAGCTAGGAAAGGTTAAGAGATTATTGCTCTGATCATAAGCACTGGATTACTTAAAGCAAATGTAGCATCTGGTCTAACCTAAAAAAATCCTAAAAGGAACACAAATAATGGCTAGGATACGTCACTGCATTGAGAAACTGTTTGGAAAGAGATGTGTTTTCTGACTGCTCTGTAAATGGTCCCAAGACTTGCATAAAAGCACTAGCTAGCATGACTAAACAAACCCTTTACTGGCTAAGGCAAACAAGATAAGGATTTTCTGTTCTGCTGCCACCGAGTCTTCAAAGCAGTCATAGTCTTGACAAACCGAGTTTTGCTTAACCTCCTATTACAGATAAAATAAATATATCTAGAAGGAGAATAGATAAAGTTACTATATTTTAACTAAAGGAGGAACAACAAAGTAAGAAATAAAGTCCATCATATACAAATCAAAAGGGTTTGTATGTTTCAGAGTCTATGGTCTGGCAGCTTCTTTTGGGGATTGTAACTACTGCAAGGAAACAACTGATTTGTCTCAGAAAGGTAAGAGAGGGTAAGAGCAAATGGGTAATACTTTATAGTGAATCCAGGCCTTTGGCATCCACATCAGTGAACTACCAAGTAATACACACCTCTGAAACCACGCCAGCCTGCATTGTAGCTTCTTATCTAGCTGAAATGGAGCACAGTCATTGTGTTTTTTCTAATGGAAAAAATATCTTTTCATACCTAGATGGCACCTCTTAAATTGATCAGGCAGCAAATGTAACAATGCACTGAATGAGTTGAAAAGGGATTTGGCAGATACATAAAAGGGAGGCTCAGTGTGGGTCATTAAAGATGATTATTGGGAGACAGATCCCAAGATTCTGACTGTCAGGGAAGGGTCACCTTGCCTAGTAACCAAATTCTTTACATCTTTTCCTAAAATATTCTTCAGTGGTCAACAAAAGAGTCACAACACTGAGCTAGTTACAGTCAGTCTTGTGTGCTTCAGCTGTTTTGCTGCTGCCTTATCTTCTGTTTCTCTTGCAGTTCATGAAGATGATTTTGAAATGCCATGTTTCAGTTCAGGGCCTGCCTCTTTCTCTGCTCCTCAAATATTTTCTGGTTTTGTTTCTGTTGGGATTTTTGATGAGGACTGTTTATAACTGGTTATAACCACACATTTATACAGGACAAAAATGCCTGCAAACATTCATTACATGCCTGACAGTAAAGCAGAAGATTGACATAAATATGAGGACAATGAAAAAGAAATTATTTTCTTTTCATTGGGAAAAAAAAAAACCTGCCTTTTTTTGCTTATTCATCTGTTTAAAAAAGAAGATAATCCACTAGCACTTCCATATTTACACTCTTACAATTTCAGAGTAAACCTTGTTTGTTTATGTGTCAGAAGTTAATAAATATCCTGCTTTTTAAATTCTCACAAACTTCCTCAGGACCTCTGCATGGCAAGGCTGACAGTGCTGGTTCAGGGTTGAACTGGGAAGAGAATTAAGCAAGTTGAAACTCTTTCTCAAAAATCCACTGCATCAGGGAGGTGCAAATAAACAATTGCCACCTTGTCTTTGCTATTAAATACAGAGGAAATTTTTGATATTTGGATTTTTGACATTATCTCCTTTTAATGGATATAAGATAGCCACAGAGGAACCAATCTGGTGTTTTTAGTTCAAGATGCAAAGGGTCCAAGTTATATAATAGTATCTGAATTTTTCCCTGCACCTTGATCCCAGGTCAAATGTGGATGACTGATGAAATTCATTTGATGCCTCAGTCTTGAATTTGGAGTAAAATTATATTGTTATGCAACAGAAGTGCTTAGTATAAGACAAAGTGTGTCTCAGCACCAGAGACTTCATGGCCCTCTTTTGTGTTTCCAGGTGTGAAGTTCCTTCAGCTGGGTCCAAAAGGAATGGGGAAATGGAAGAAAAAGAGAAACTGCCTTTATCTTCCTTCTCATTCTTCAGGGTAACAGGTTATCTTGGGATTTTCTAGCAGCCATTATTCTTCTGAAAGAATAGAAAAAGAGAGTAAAACCTTCTTCTTCCCTCACTGTGAGCCTACAGCAGTTTCTTTTTCTCCCTCATGCCCAAAGAACATAGAGATATTAATCCTGAAAGTAACATATCTTCCACTCTTTTTCCTACACACTTTTCCATTCTACTGTTCACTGCCTTAGAGCTTAAGATTAATCCTAATATCAGAATTATCTTGAATCTCTGACATACAAGCTTGAAAAATGTGATGCTGTGCTGAATTTCACAAATATTTCAAGTGTTGCTGACTTGGTTACCTTGCCTACATGTTTAGGTTTTTTTAGTGCTTTTGTGAAGTGGCAACAGTGACTTGGGCAGCTTGACTCAAATATCATCTGCTCTACATTTGTGTCATGATCTTCCATATATTTTCCCCATACTGGTTATCTAAAATTCTTTGTGATATGGGACAGCTGACAGCAAGGAAGCATGTGCTGAGAAATAATGTGTATGAATGGAACTATAATCTATTGGTCATACACCTCTGTCTTATTTATTTAGAGCTTATCTTTTCTTTTTCCAAGTCACTTCTTCCATTTTTCTTACATTTCCAATTCCCATTGCTATGTGGGTTTAGGCCTTTCAGTTTTTCTCCCTGAATACTCTGCCTTTCTTATTTTCCTTATATTCTTCACTTGTCAATCCTTCCTGCAGGAGTCCTGGTGCAGAAGATTGATACTCTTATTTCAGTTAATTACCACACACACCTGCATACTTGCTCACAGTGCTGCCTCTGATCCATAGCCAAAGCACTTCTTCATACTTCTCTATAGCCTGTCCTCTGCATTATCTCCACTAATATTTGTCCCTGCAAATTTTTCTTCATAGTTACTATTCTGTTTCTTTCTCCTCATCTCAGACACTATCTGGAGCTAACTGTGTGATAGGAATGAGGTGCTTTCATTTCACCCTACATGTTTCTTAGTAAGATAAGTAAGTAGGAATTGTTCCTGCCTGAACAACTCCTATTCTTGTAGCTGGATGAGCCACTGTTCACTCTGCCTGCTGAGGCCTTCAGGCCAAGCTGAACCATGAGATGCAGGAGAGTCAATTGGGGCTTTGCTTATAGAATCCAAAGCTCCAGATGTGGCTTAGGCACCTGCTATAACCTACATGCTGTAAGGAAGTTATTCCTGCTGGGGACTGGAAGCAGGTTAGCTAGGCAGCGAAATTGATGTCAGAACTCTGCTAGCTTTACATAATTTCAGAGCTCTCCTCCAGTGAGGAGATTCTCCATGTGGGTCTTGCAATCAATTGGCAGTTTTGCCTCCTAAAGAAGCAGCTCCAGGTGAGAATCTCCTCTTATAATTATTCTATCCCTGTTCATTTCCCAAATCAGAAATAATTAGGCTATGCTAATAAAAATGCTTTATGCTGCACACAAGGAAATACCATGTCCTACTTCTCCTTCCCTGAAGGTGTTTACCTCACTTCCTTACACCTTTCCTGTTTTGACTGTTTTCCTTTGCATCTAGTCCTGAGATATAGGATCCACTGCTTATTTTGCAGCATCCTGATTTTCTGTCAGAATCTTTGTTTTAATTGATCCTACTGTGCCATGGTAAGTTTTTCTTCAGCTGCAGCTCATGAGCTATGAATCCTTTTTTGCCAAGTGCAGAGTTTATACTTTCACTTGATTTACTGGCAGTAAAGTGTTGCCTGATCAGATGTCTTAGCACGATGCTATTCTCATCTAAGGGTGACATTTTTACCTTTCAAAGAAAAACAGAGCTTCACTTGAAGATAAAAAGGCAGAGAGATGAAGAATGTAAACAGAGTCTAGATCCTCTTATCACAGTTAAAGAAGAAAAAAATACCCCAAACTATTTTAAAGAGGCCCTATATAAGGAAGTCTGAAAAACCACTTCCCATTTCATAGGACAGGATATGCCAAAGAAATGATACAGCTTGGCACAAATAATGAAGATAATTTCAACTTTATTTAAATACTCCAAGAGCGTTTAAAGACATCTCAGGACATAAATCCCATTTTGATTACATTCTTCAGTTTTGCTTTAATGTTCATCTTTTTTTTCTGAGTAGAAGGGGAAACTAGAAAGATAGTCAAAACTTGTGGTTTGCAAAAATTATGAGCATCCTGTAAGCAGGTCTGGAAATTAAAACCTTAAATTTCTTTTCCCTACAAGCCTGGAGAAGGAAGCCAGCATGTAATCTTCTCCCCTTTGCTTTACTGGAATACTTCTATCGCTCATGGCTGACCTGGAAGACGAGAGGTAATTTAAACTCTAATTGTCTCAAAAAGAACCAAGCAAAGAAAACAAAACTATATTAAAACAAACAGTCTGCAGCCACTGAATCTATCCTCTGTCAGACTTATCACCCTGGGGACACTGACGGATGGGTCAGAATTCAAACATTGTAAGCAGGGATTGCTGATGAGAGCAGCCCGTGCTGGCTGCTGAACAGATGGGCACCCTCCAACCTTCACATAGCCTCAGCTGATGGAAATCAGCACTTCTCTGCAGGAGTCAATAAAGACATATCAATATTATACAGCTAGGAATCCAGCCTATACGATTTTCAATTTGGATTAAGCTCAGGATTCACAAGTGTTGAATCCAAAACAAGGCATGAGAAGTCCCTCATGATTTTGCCATTTGTAAGTGCCAGGAAAAACGACACAGGTCTCAAGTAAACCTGCAGTAATGCAAAGCCTCGTGTCCTGCATATATGCAAGTTCACAAGAG
Organism: Cettia cetti; assembly: GCA_013401135.1. Taxonomy (NCBI): domain Eukaryota; kingdom Metazoa; phylum Chordata; class Aves; order Passeriformes; family Sylviidae; genus Cettia; species Cettia cetti. The sequence goes on along the minus strand of VZUI01087635.1, from coordinate 38,268 downwards.
AAAAGACAATTTGAGAGAGCAGTAAGAATTTAATTAGGAGTGCAATTAGAAGTCCTTTAGGCATCTTGTTCTTCAAGCACTTACACTAGACAGATGAGTAATGCTATTAAAAGCCAGTAGTTTGTGTCCCACAGGGAGAAAAGTGGGAATTTTTTTATTGTTGGGGAAAAAAACCTCATCTGCTTTCCATTAGGGAATAGTTCTTCAATGTGCCACAAAGAACTGTGCTTGGTTTAGTTCATCCTTCTATACTGGTTTCAATTCTACTCCTACAATGAAACTCTTTAAAACTCGTTGTGTTAAGAGAGTAAGAGGAAGCAGTAACAGAAAACTCAAGGCAAAAAGAATGTATACACAAATCACAGGTTCTGCATAAATCTTATGCTCCCAGTCCACGCAGTAGAGAGAATGATTCAAGTCAAGGGAAAAACCCAACTAGGCCTACAGCACACCTGACATGCTTTGTTTAAATAAACCAAGCTGCGTCTTCATTTTTCTTCAATGCTAAAACACAAACTGAATGTAAACAGAGAATCAATCTTCCATGTTCTAGATGATAGTAGAAGTTTTGCCAAGCTTTGCCAGCTTCTGAAAGTCAGAGTGGATGACATCTATTTGGAGGGCCTTCAGATTTCATACAGAATGCTGATCAAATCAATTCTTGAAGTTGGACATTTTAAAGTATTATCCCTTGTTAATATATACCTATATCTATATATATAGAATTGTTAATATAGATATATAGAATATAGAAATAGTAGATCTCCCAAATGCTCCAAAATCTTCAAGAGTAATTCATAGAAATATTTGTAAGGCTCAGACATGGAGGGAGGCCTTCACTCATTCATCCCTGGCCTATTGTCCTGGTGTCATTGACTTTAAAATTATTTCCTCCCAGGTGTGCACTGCAATGTCTGCAGGGCAACCATGCACGTCACAACATGCACCATGGCTCATGCAGTGCAGATTCTGGTGACATTTTCAAAAGTTTCTAACACATGAGTTGGAGTTGAGAATCCAGATTCTCTGGGTAAATCACCTGTCTTTAGGTGCGAGATTATTCCAGACTGTGCCCAAGGGCACAAAGGAGGTAAAGCTGCTTGAAAAATATCTTCTCCAACATGTGTGTGAGCCTGGGCACAATCTGCTTCTAAATTATCTGAAGAGAGAAAAGGACATTTGCCAGAGAAATATTTTCAGGACATAGTTATACAATAGCAACTAGAAAGGTCATCATAGGGCATTGTCTGGTGTTTGTTCCTGTGCTTTTCACTGAGCAAGCTTGGAAAAAGTTGGTTTCATATAAGAACTCTTCCAATTAAAAAAAGAAAACTGAGAAGAGCCCTGTACACTGCCACCTTATAACGTGAGGGAACTGATGCAGAAATCTTATTGCAGTTCACTGATAGCATCTTTGCTCCTTATGAAGACAGCCAGATAGTAGAAACAACTGCCAAAAAAAAGTCGTGTCTCTCCAGGCAAGGACACAACCCTAACTGGGACAATGGAGGCAGGCTGGAGTGTCTGGAAAGTGAAAGGAAGAGAGCAGTAATCAAAACAAGTTTGTTTTGTTCTCAGCCTGGGTGTGTTCTCATTTTGACTAAGGAAGTAGCTTGGTTTGACATCCCAATCAGCTGAAAAACCTCAGCTTTACCGTACGAGAAGTTCAGTTTTTCACATCCCGTTGCTCTTCTCTCACTCTCTGTTGCATTTTCATAATTGACCAGCAGCATCACTTCAGTGCTGTTCAAACTGATCCATTTGATGATCAAGGCCACCTTCCTTGTGAAGCAAAGGCTGCAAAAAACCTGTTTCTGCACGTGTGCCAACTATGCCTGCACATGTTGCCTTCCCATTACTCCTGAAACATCAAATGTGGACAAACGTGAAGTACATGCTCTCTGGGGATTTTGAGGGACAAAAGAGCCTTGAAAAGCAACCCAGGAAAAAGTATCATTACAGTGGGTAAGAAAATAAAAGGATGCAGCATCCTCTGTCCTTCCTCCCAGAGCTTTTACAGCCAGTCCAATCACCCCTGCACAGGAGCACCAGTACTCCCACTGATGCTATGCTGCTGACCTTTCTCCAAATACTTCTCAACCCATAGACATCAACCCTTCTGCTTTGAATCTGTCAAAACAAGAAGTTCAGCTCCAGATACACGAATCTTGATGGAGCCCATGATGGTGATGATTCAGCAGAATCTGTCTGGAATATTAGGAAGGTTGAAGTACGACAGTTTTTCCCCAGTTATTTCTTCTCAAGCATTCTTGGAAACAATATTAGCAGGTAAAAGAAAGAGAGAAAATATCAATATGTAGTTCTGGTGTGAAGCTTTTCTCTATCAGTCTCAACTCAAGAACAGGAGGGGCAGACTGGAGGAACGTGTTAGTTGCTTGCTAATGTAAAGACAAGACGAGAAATCCCTCTTGTGGAATTGATAGAGTCAACTCTTGACAAATTAATTTGGCATGTGGGACCCTATAGAGCCCAGCCATTTAATCTGTTGAAAATTTGAATTGAACTGTCCAAGGGAAACTTCTGGGCACTGTTTTACTGTGGGACCCTTAGGAGTTTTGTGACCAGTCAAAAAAAAAAAAATTGTTGTTTTCTTGGGGCAATGGAATGTGTATGGAAAATGTATCCAGCAGATGTAGTTTTCATCTTCTACAGTGTCTCCTCAGCTTTCAACTATCAACAGCTGCTATAAGGGAGGTGGAATATTATGAAGTTGTACCTAGAGCTACTAAACTTTTATTTCCCTTTACTTTCCTAGAAGGAAAATCAGTCACTGTACTGGGATTTGGTGCCTTTGGATGTCCCTTGCTGAACCGGGGATACAGAAAGGGCTGCTCCTGAAAACAGGAACACATCATGCAACAGCTGTATGTGCAGCACCAAGGGCAGTACCACACCCAGAAACCCAACACATTTGAAGCACCTGACACACAGACACCTGAGGCTTTGCTCACTTCTAGATGCTTTTTTAGGCAACAACCAAGGCACTGCAGGTGGCAGAAATAATAGCAGTAAAAGGTTAATCAGAACTAGCTGGTTAAAAATAAAACCACCTTTTTTGCACAGGTGTTGTCTTAAAACAGGATGTGGGATAAGCTGCAAATATCACCAGAAAAGGCTTATTTTTTGGGTGGAGCTAAGAATATTGACACTTCAACATCTTGTCTATTAAACTTGTGTGGTTTCCTGAAGATTGTGCTTTTCTATGACTTCTGAGAAGAGTGTACAGGTCATAGGATAGTTTTATTTATGAACATAGCATTGTCCCTTTTTTAAACTGCACAGGTAATTTTCAGGGGCTAAACCACATCAAGGCAGAGTCCTTCTCCAACTGCTGTTTCTAGAACTGAGTAGCTTATTTTCCTTGACAGTAGTGCTGATATGAAGATTGGATATATTTCCAAATCCAGCCACCTTTTCTCTCTCAGTTAGCATTTCAAAACTTTAGTTTCCTATTTTTTTCACTATGAATTGTGTATTAAACATAATCTTCCTTCTCCTCCCCACAATTCAGGCAATGCAAATTCTCTAACAAGATTGTAGTAATAACATAAATGAAAATCCATGATGGTATTTATATTCACAGGATCATCCACTGTTACCAAGAAGGACCAGTCTCTGAATGACAAAGTTTATTATTTTAGTTTACTAATGGTTTTGGTTTAAAATTGAGTGTTGAGCAGCAAGTACTGCCATAAAAACACAAGCCACTAAGCTTTTGATACTCTACATCAGGGAATGAAGCCAAACATATCAGCCTTGAGCTGTCTACTTTTCTGCCCTTAATTTGAGCTCAGCAGAGCAATGACATCCCTTCTACAGCATCTGAGCCATTGTGTCTCTGACCTGAAAGGAATACTTAATAGCAACCTTTATATTGCTTTTATTGAGAATGGAGAGACAAGTGGCTAAAAGGCCAGTCAAAATTCATCCTTTGGCCCCTTATGCCACCCACCTCCTTTAACATACTCTCTAGAAGATAGAACGAGCATAACTGATACCTGAAACATTTATCAGATGGTATCCTGTGATATTTTTCCCACTCATGTTGGCTAATCAGGTCTCAGTATTTTGTAGTTTTGAAGAACTGGATAACAATGTTGATTGCATAAGAAGCAACTTTCTGCCTACGGAAAGGGTGTGGTGCTCAGCAGCTTCTGGGCCATCAATGCAGAAAAAAATATATGTCTCATTTTTGATCATCACAACCCTGTAACACTATTTGCACACAAAACCAGGATTCTGTAAACTACTTTACAAACAACCTGGTGTTTGTTACAGCCAAGTGGATCCCAGAGAATTGTTTCTTATGTTGTTTGCCCTCAAGGTAAATAGAATTGCTAATGGCAATGCTACAAAAATTCAATACATTGACAGAACAATTTTCCCTGTGAAGTACTTTATGACCTAGAAATTTGGCTGTGGAGAGTCTGTTATGTCATTACCCAGGTTTCTACAAGAAGTGTGGGATGTGGCTGGTCTGAAGGGAAAAGTTCGTATCGATAGCTGATAAGGAGAATTCAGAACAGCAAGTTTCACAAGTTGCGCAGAGACTTTTTCAGACAGCAGAAATGCCAGACTTTTCTTGCAAACAGTGTTGAGGCACTATTAATGATCATAGCTGTGAAGGCCTCAGGCTCCTGTTTCACAGAAGGCATGACACCTTCAAACCAGCCCCTCTTCGTGTCCAGATGAGGCCCTGGATCTGAGGAAGGATGAGATGTGCTTTACTACTGGCATTGCTTCCAGTGACGCTTGCACACCCTCCACTCCCTGCTGTCACCCAGAAGTGACCTCTGTCCTCTGAGTTCAAATGTAGTGCAGTGTCTCAAAGCAGGGCACCAATTCAAGGAAGGGAGTGTGTGATTTTATGAAAGTTTGCATGAGAAACAGTTAAAGGCTGGCTCACAATTCACAAAAATTGTCTTGAAACATTGTCAGGAGTGTTGTCTACCTCGACTTCGGCAAGACTTTTGACACTGTCTCCAACAACATCCTTGTAGATAAGCACAGGAAATGTGGGTTAGATGAATGGACAGTGAGGTGGATGAAGACCTGGCTGAATGGAGAGCTCCAAGCAGGTTCCAGTTGATGGCCAGTGGTGTTCCCCAGGGATCTGTGCTGGGTCCTGAACCCAGGAAGGAATAACACAAGTATGAGTGCAGGCTGGGGGCTCACTAGAGAGCAGCTCTGCAAAGGACAGGAGAGCCAGAGCCTCGGTGGGTGACAAGCTGGCTGCCAGCTGGCAGTGTGCCCTTGCAGCCAGCAGGGCCAATGCTGTCCTGGGGTGCATCAGAAAAGGTGTAACCAGCAGGTCAAGGCAGGGGATGCTGCCCCTCTACTCGGCCCTAGTGAGGCACATCTGGAGTGCTCTGTCCAGCTGGGGGCCCCTCAGTACAAGTAAGACAAGGACCTCCTGGAGAGGGTCCATTGGAGGCCACAAAGGTGATTAAGGGACTGGAGCTTCTCTCTTCCAAGGAGAGACTGCAGGAACTGGGACTGTTTAGTCTGAAGACCGAAAGGAGATCTCCTTAATGCATATAAATATCTCAAAGGCAGGTGCCAATGGGGTGGCAACACTTTTTAGTGGTGCCCACAGACAGGATGAGGAGTGATAACAACAAAATAAAACAGAAGATCCATGAGAAAAAGCTTCTTTACATTGAGGGCAACAGAGCGCTGGAACAGGCTGCTCACAGAGGTCCTGGAGTCTCCTTCTCTGGATACATTCAAATTCCATCTGGATGCATTCCTGTGTAACCTGCTCTAGGTGACCCTGCCTGGGCAGAGGGGTTGCACTGGGTGATGCCCAGAGGTCCCTTCCAACCCTATCAATTCTGTGATTCTGTGAAATCAATGGAGATCTCTGTGAGACTGGGCTGAACCATAAGCAAGGAGAGGTCCTTCATCTTGTAGACTTTTCTTAATGCTTATTGGCTATAAATAATTAGGCTTTGAATGGCAATGCCTCTCAACACTTGACTATTTACACAGCTCTTGTATCAACAAATATTTCCCCCAGAGTGTTGCAGTAATTAACATGTAAATAAACCATGTCTTTTCAAAGCTGGTGACATATGTTAACAAGTGTTTGCCAACACAAAACTTAGCAGGCAAATACAGGGAGATTCCATTTCTTCATCTTTTCAGGCAGACTGTTGCTAAGACAGGTCATTAGCAAGTTGTACAACCTCCAGTTGTGATCCATATGGGAGGAACTAACAGCCATCAGCGACATCCATCCCACCAGCCTAACTAGTGTGTGGGCAAGGGTTTTCAGGAATGTAGGTTACAAGTACAAGAAATCAATACCGAGATGCATCCACAGCTGGCATAATTTGGCATGGCTAAAATCACAGAATCATGGAACCACAGAATCATTTAGGCTGGGAAAGACCCTTTATGTCATCGAGTCGAACCATTAAACCAGCACTAAACCACTTCCCCAAGTGTCACATTTACACACCTTTTAAACACACCTGCAGGGATGGTTTCTCCACCAGGTCCCTGGGCAGCTTGTTCCAATTCTTGAAAACCCTTTCCATGAAGAAATTTTCCCCGATATAAACCTCCTCTGGTGCAACCTGAGGCCATTTCCTTTTGTCTTATCACTCATTCCTTGGGGAAAAGGTGAACCCCCACCTAGCTGTCTCCTGGCTATCTCCTTCAGGTAGATATAGAAAGCAATGAGATGTCCCCTGAGCCTTTTTTTCAGACTCTGTTCTTGATATTGATTCTCTACTTCTCTCCAGTTGCGGAGGATTTAGTCCTTGCTATTAGCATTGTAACTCTGAAGATTTACATCTGTGTCATGATGGATTAATTCAGATCATGTCGCTGAGCTGAGAGCTAGAGGTGTCCTATCTGTCAAACCTAAATTCATCTTGTAAAGAACCGCTCCATTGTATAAAATATTGCAGACTTCAACCATTTGCATGGGAAAATATTTGATAAAATAAGCTAAGATAGTAGAATAACAGCTTACACTAGATGGATGGATTTCTGCTGTCCCTCTATTTTTACCAAATCTTCTGATGGAGCTATGGACAAAACTTGAGGGAATAAATGATTAATTAGCTTTGGTAGATGAATTTTTCATTGGTACTTGTGGATACAAGTATCTACTTTCATAGATACTTGTGGATATTCCTTCTATCTTAGAGGTCCAGTCCACAACAGCTTGAAAGCCTCTGGAGTAGCAGTTGCAAAGAAACCTCCCTAAAATAAAAGTACTTCATTTTTGATCTGTCCACCTGACAGAAACACATCTCAGCTTAATGGAAAGGTGTCAGGAGATTTCACAAAAGCAGAGAGTGGTTTGGGGAACGTGACTGCAGGAGCACTGTACTCTCAATATTTTTCCCAGTACCCTTCCCAAGCTGATGGATATTTTTCATCCACCAGTGATACCCCTGCTTCTCATATCACAAACTCACAACAGTTAAATCCTTAACTTCTATATATTAAAAAAAAAAACAAACAAACAAAAAAAAAAAAAACCCCAAAACAGTCTTAATTCAGATACAAGCTATAGCTAATTTATTTACCTCATTCTAAATAGAATTGCAACCAGGTGTGCTTTGCATCTAGGTCAGCTTGAAACAAGCCAAGTTTGATATCAGAGCATAAGAAAGCTGGGCTGTGACCTCTCATACTGACTGTATGCCATTAGGTGTCTAAAATCCTTAAATTCTAAAGATCTCACATTGGAATGAGAATTTTTGGCCTATCATCTCATGTGTGTGACTCTGTTCTGTGTCTTGACAGAACTCACTGTCCTGATCTGTCACAGCCACTTGCAGAAGCAATAGCTGAATGTACTAGATTATCAGACACTGAAAAAAGAATAAGGGACCTAAAGTATATTTTAAATAGAATTATGGTGCTGACACCATAAACCCCTGGCTGATCACTTCTTTACCTGAGGCATCAAGGAAACGTTTTTGTCAGTAGAACAGTTAAGATACCCTCAGATTCTTCTGTTTTGCTCTGGCTGGGTGCTCTCTTGCAAGTGTAAGTTTTGCTTCTATTCTGGAACTGAGAGCTAAAGGGGTCACTGATGAGGCAGGGATGCTCAAACATATTGAGAACCCGGTATTGAGACCAAAATATGGGCTTTGATTTTGGATTTCTTTAAAAAAAAAAAAAAAAAAAAAAAAAAAAAAAAAAAAAAAAAAAAAAACCCAAAACCAAACAGCCTCCCCCTGAAAAAAAACCCCAAAAACAAAAACCAAAACAAACCAACAACAAAACCCTAGAAATAATAGTAAAAAGTATATTTTAGGCTTTAGCAGTTAAAAACCCTTTAAGGGAAGGGAGAAAATTCAGGTCTGTTTATGAATTGTGTCTAATATCTCTTCCTACATGGCACTTGAGATGTTTTAGCAACACAGACCAGAATGCACCATTTTTGCCCAACAAAAACACTCAGCTCTATGCCACAGGGATATTCTCTGTCATTCTCTCTTTGCTTCTGGCGCTTTGAATCTTGCCCTTTTTTTCTGCACACCACTAGTTTTGCAAGAATGGTGAGTAGGAATATCCTGGTGCTCAGGACCTGACCCAAAAAATGTCAGGCTGGAGTGAGCTGAATGCAGATCTCCCTGTGTCTGAGCTCTGAACAATGTAGAAGACAGCCATGACCTCCTCTTCCCCTCACAGGGCAGCTGCTTTTCAAAAGGGGAAAGTGATTCATTTCCTTGGTACTCAGCCTGATCACTTAATACTACGTATTTAGGAAACAGCTTTGGACTGTGAATCACAAAATATTAGAGGTGGAAAGTCTGAGCTGCAGAGGTAACATTTCAGACTCTCTTCTCAAACGTGTCCTATAGGAACAATTCATTTAGGTACCCTCCTGTCCTGTGATGGAATTTCTGGGTTTACAGATACAAATATCCCAGAATGCTGCACATAGGATGCAGACTGGGACCATCTGAGGACCTTCTGGCCATTTTAAAAGTGAAATTTTAAAGTGAGTATGAAGCACTGCAGAGGATATACATCTGTTTAGGCTTTGGAAAAATGAACTCAGAGGAGCATTGTGGCACAGCCAACTGTGAGAAGAAATAAGTGTTACTGACTGACAGACTTGTCAGGCAGCCAGGTATAATAAGGTTCTAGCTCCATGTGGAAATAATGGCTTGTGAATGTTTATTTACTTTCCATTACTTTCAATTTTGATATTCTAGGGAATGTTTTGGATGACAAAATGCTTTAGAGTACACTCTCCCCTGAATAATAGAATGATTCAATTGACAGAACAAATAAACTTGAATACTGAGAGCAAAAGAAAACATAAATAGGCAAGACAGAAAAGTGGTGGGAGGCAGAACAGAGAGACAAGGGAGGGAAATTGCAAGCCAAGGTCACAGAGCAAGACAGTAGCTAAGACAGAAATAGAATTCAAAAAACTGGCTTGCTTAGGTATTTTTTAAGGCTTAACAAGTTACATCCTGTTTATTAAGCTTAAACAGATTTTTTTATTTGTTCAGCTGACTGCAATAGCAATTGTAAATATGAGTCAAGTTTCTTTTTAGATCCCGACTGTTTCTCTGTGCCAATTTATTTTAAATTATCAGCTTATTCTAAATATTCCCACTTATAGTGGGAGCTGTGTTTTTACAATCAGAAAGCAGCCAGTAAGAAGTCCCATTCTGTGCCTTTGAGCCATCAAAATGCCCTGGTTGCATGTAGAGATCCACTGGCTCCATGGTCTGTAGCATAAGCTTGCTTTGGGAGATGGGGCCATCGCATCTTCCTAAACTAATTGGGAAAAACCTGTGAAACTCTGAGTTGAAATCTGGAGCAGCTCCACTCTGTGTTCAACCAACACCCTTACAAAGCTCCAAATTGAGCCAGGGCTGCAGGAGCATTCTGAAGGGCCCAAGTCTGGGATGCTACAAAGCAGGAATGATGGAGTATGGTGAGAAAGCAAAATACAAAATAGCAATTAGCTCAAATATAGTTTATTTCAAACTTTACTTTGATTTCAGATGGTTTGAGTTACACTGTGATCCATCAGCCAGGTATCTCTCTCACTTGAGAAGGGAACCAGAGAAAAAGGAGGAAGTTGCATCTGTGCATACATCTGATGGAGAGGAAGATGGAGTTCCTAAAGTCTGTTTCTTCAGAGGACAGGATTAAATCTGCCTTTGAGAAGGTTGTGTCTTACTCATTAAAGAAAATTTACCCTGTGTAAAAATAAATAGACAAAAGCTGGTCATCAATCTTCGCTGAAGCTCTTAAAAATACTTCTTAGTTATTACAGATGGAGTGAGACCAAAACTTATCCTGGTAATTTTTTCCACTATAAAATATGAAGATATGTGACTCAATTTACCATGCTCACCAGTGCAATTTTCTTGTACTAGCTGATTTGGGTTCATGCTTTGCCTGCTAGTACCTGAGGTCTTCACAGGTTCAACTTTATCTGTATTTGGATTTTGCTTTTCTTTTTAAATATCTTCAACTGAAAAAAAAAAAAAAAATCCAAATAGCTGTGAATCATGGGCATATTTGGATTTAGAGCTGAACTTGATACCATAGGGGCACCTGCTGAAGATGGCCACACAGGCTAGCTTTGCTGCACCTCAAAAAGTCCTTGAAGTTTTTTAAGCATTGTGACACCAAGGTCTCAAAAAACAAAGTTTTAATGTTGTTTCAGTGGAACATAGAGGTTTTTCAGTATATGTGAAAAATATCATATTGCTTCCTTTTAATTGTTGAACCATGAATTTCATGGGTCTAATTTCACATACTCCCACATTAGAAAATGCACTGTATAATCTCTCTTCATCTCAGCTTCTCCATCAATCAACTGGGAATAATAGCAACTGATTTAGGAGTACTATGGACTTTAATTAATGTGTGTACAGCATGTTGAGATCCCTGAAGAATAAGATGCTTTAGAATATCAAAGAATAAACAATGACATTCTTTGTCTTTTGTCCTAGAGTCAAGATACTTTAACATTAAGCTTCAGACATATAAGGGATTCAGACAAAATCCCTTTGCAGCACTAAGTAAAATCAAAAGGTGCAGCTGCCAACAATTCCATATTAAAAATATTCACAAGCACTTATTTCCTATATTCCCAGTCTGAGAAAACATTTCTGCATGTTTTCCTACTCCTTGTTCTATCTGTAATCTTACTATTGGTGAAATTTTCATCTCCAGACTACCACAGAGTGATCCTCATTAGCTCTGTGATGTTAAGGAGTGATGCTTGAGGTTCTCATATTAACATCACCAGCACAGGCAATACATCTGATAAACCTCAGCTGATCTCTGGATATCCCTGAGGCCTGCCCATAGTCAGAATGGGCAGAATATGCTACATAATGCAGTCCCTTATAGTAGAGCCATTGCACCCAGCTTTGGAGCTGAGTGGTCACACTGCAGTGCCCTCCCAAATTAGCAGTCACTACTGCCAATCTCCATTCTTGCCCTGCTGGTCCTCCATACAGCAGTGGACTCTGCTAGAGGAGTCAAAGTTTGGCTTCTGACCCTGCTGAAGGTTTGTGAAGGTAATGAAAGACCCTAAGAACTTTTGATTACTGTATCCTTACCACAAAGTGAAGGAACAACCCTCTTGGAATTACAGGTAACCTGAAGTCATGACTTCCTTCTTCCACTCACCCATCCTCAACTCTAAAGGGCAGAGTAAGATAAAATGTCACTTAAGTCTGGAGAGGATTGTCTCTTTGAGAAGCAGGAGGCAGGCAGAAAGCCTGAGTGAGGATCCCTATTACATCTACAATTAAAGCAAACCCATACACGAGGTATCACACAGAAACAACAACAGAGTGTTGTTTATATATATAATTACTGCTGCATCCGTAGACACAAAGTGCCAGAGTGTTCCAGGGTTGTGTACTTCTCCTGAGCAAATTCTCAACTACAAACAGTTAATGATCTTTTAAGTTAAGTTAATTTTATTCAGGGGCTAAAGACTCAGGACCCTAAAGCTCTTCCTTGCATCTGCATCATTTATGAACATCATATAATGATAGATATTGTTCATTATTCATGATCAAAACTACCTTTCCCAAATTCTGTGAATATTAAGATGCCTTATAATTTTCAGTGCTTCCAGAACTTAATTCAGTCATCTTTACAACTTTCCAAATGTTTAATAGTAATCACCTGTTTTATGATCACTAAAATTGTCATTACCCTTTGAAGTCTACAGCTGCGACAGCAAGTTTCTGAATTTTTTTAATTTTTTTTTACAAGCATAGGCTTTTCAGTCAAACTTCTTAGTTTAGTTTTGCCATTTTTATGCCTCCTTGTTTAGTGTCTGCAGCGGCAGGAAAAGACATCCACAAAGCCAAAGAGACCACTGGAGGTCACACAGGATTAGCACAGAGTATTTTTGAGTCTCAGGCTAGACTCTTGGCTTGTGCAAGTCAACAAAGTTTGACTAGCCAAGGATATGCAGCTGTAGTTTGCAAAACTCTCCAAACAGAATACAAAAATACAGCTGGCACCTACATTATAGTATTCTTCAGGGGAATAGATCTTGTCTGTCTGGGGCTGGAATTTCTGAAGACAGAGGGAAATGCTTTCAGGAGTGAGGCTGTGTTGCACTGGGAGGTTCAATCATTCACAAGACATAAAAAAATGGAGAATAGCCTACAGCAGAGTTGAGTTTTCCAATTTTTCACCCAAATGAAGGATTATAAGTAGCTTTCCCTTTCCCTTCCCTCCCTCTTTTCACTGTACTGTTGGCTCTTTCCACTCCCAAGCCCTAAGGTAGTCATCACTTTGCCCTGCCCAGGTTGCTGCACTGAGAGAGGGCTGTGCTTCCTCCCCATCCCTAAACAGTCTCTGTTATGGTCCCTTGCAGACATACCTTGATTCTATTGGAACATCTAAAAACATTAGAGGGAGAGACAGTTGCTCTCATTTTCCTGGCTATCAAAATTTGGAGTGTGCCAATTGCCAAAACTGGAGTTGCTGGATAACCAGCTGTTATCTGCACTCTGGCTGTGCCTCCATGGAGTAAAATCTGCCTCCTGGTGACTGCAGGAAAGGTCAAGGACAGAACTTGTCCTTGTAGTGAAGATGGAGGTCACTGGAGCCTGAGAGCCCTGAGAAGAGTTTGTGGATGAAAACATTAGTCAGATGTCATGACTGAGGGAAAAAAGGAAGGAACAAGATTCCTCTCTAGGCCATCACACACACATGACAATAAAAAATTAATCTGGATTATTCTGTAGTTTTTACTAAGTTTAATCCATGTTGTCCTCCAAAACATCCGGATGCAACCAGTAACTCACAGCACTGGAGCTGTGTCCATTGCAGATAATTGTGCTGCTGCCCTGTGTAGAAAAGGTTCTCTCGTATATGAGGCATTTTGCTGAATGTAAAGCTGAGGGACAGTCTGATACTGAAGCTTTGCTGGAAGATTTTTTAGGACAATTGAATAAAATAGAAGAGACAAGACCCTGGCTCTTGACAGCATTCATTCACTTGTTCATTCATTCATGAGTTTTCAGAAATTCAGTTGTGAAATTGCTGAGCTGCAGTATGTTTCATTTTGCATAAATAAGCTTTGCTATCAAAGTTAGGAAAGATGGGAAATGTTACAGTCACCTTTAAAAAGGGTTCAGGGATAAATTTTGTCATGATTCACAATCAATTCAGTAGAAACAACAAGAAGAGTTGAATTAGTAGATGTGGGTAGGACAGAGCCACCAAGCTTATAGTGGAACAGATGCTTTAGCTAGAATAATGAAGTTTATTTTAGAAGAACTTTTCATGAGACCCTTCAATACAGTCTTAGAAAGAAAGTAAATTTTCACAAGACAAAGAAACAAATCATCATCACAACTTGAATCAGCTTAAAAGATGAAAAGGAAAGCTTAAATATAAATGTTAAATTTATACAACTGAAGTGAGCTCACAGTGGAAATCCACAGAGATCCATGCTCTTAAAGCACATAAAAAGCAGTAGAAGAGGGTGAAGAGCTATGTGGCAAAGACTGCAAATTACATTAATGATTGTTTCATTAGTGTAATGAAACCTAGAAACAACCAGGAAGTTGTAGGAAAGTCCCATAAGACTGAATGAGAGGAAAAAAAAAAAAAAAAAGGCAAACAGTATAGGAATGCCTAACAGTATAGATAGAAATTCTATCTGCACAACCAAGGATTGTACTTAAGCTTTACTCAGTCATGGTAAGGATCTGGGAAATGCTGAATGCAATGCCCAATAAAACATCCCTCCAGTGCTCAAGGGCAGTCAAAATTTAAGCAGTGAGATAGCAGAAGGGTACAGGCAACCATAAAGCATCTCTATGCTCTATATAAATTCGCAAGATATGAATTGATGAAAAGCCTTTAAATGTGGTGTCTAGTCCCAATGACCCCATTCTTTTCTTATTTACAGTCATTGTGAGCAATGGGTTATTAAGGTAAATGGACTTTTGTTTTGACCCTGAGGGGTGGCTCTTGTGTTAAGTAATATGACTAACAGCTGTTAGACATTTGTTCGTAGCCCATATCCCTAGAAAAATTACACTTAAGAATAAGACAACAATTGGATATTGACAGGCAGGAGTGATGACATAAGGGAGAATCACTCATTCTGATTTTGCAGAATGAGTGATTTTTGAGTATTCACAGTAACCTGGCTTTCAAAGGGTAGATTTTTTACTGGTACTGTAAATTAGACCCCCTATCAGGTCCCTCAGGCTGGGCAAGCAAAGACACTGATTATTTCTGAGCACTTCACTCACTAGATACATTTTTACTGACAATATAATCTTTTAAATTGTTTTGCAGACCCCTTAATTTAGGATATTCCATTTTCTTCCCTATTGCTAAAATACATTTCTAATCAATATCCAGGTTTGTTGAGTTTTTTTCCCCCTCCCATGCTGATTTACTGGCAGCATTTAGAAAATGCAGCTCTCTTCTTCCAATAATTTACAAGTATAGGGACCATTCTCACCATTTTGAAAGCAACTCACTGGCATTCCCAAAATCTAAGTAATTTAGATTCCGTTTTATAATAAGGAAAAATGGCCCCAGGCTCACAGTTAATATTTTCTTGAAGAGATGTTGGAAGTCAAGCCTGCCTGAGAACTCAGAGAGACATAAAGCACTGCTGGACCACAGGCTGTCCAGGTGGGAAAATCAGGAGTGATGAGAGCTCAGCGTTGGTACATGGACTTGGAGGGTCTTTTATCCTCCCTGTGGACACAGGACCCCATGCAGACTGAGCTCCACCTGTTCTTATGCCTCTTCCCCATCTCTGGCAGGAAGGCACCTGGGTGTGGTTGAATTAGAGTCATGGCTGAGGGCTGTGAGAGATGTGATGCACACCACAGAGTGGAGCCCACATCTGCAGGGTTTAGGTGACATGAAGGACAACTGACAGCAGAGGCAGTGCAGGTGCAGGGCAACAGGACCATGTTAGAGGCAGGGGATGGATGCTAGGGGGCACAGACCTGCTCATGTTGCCATGGGTGCTGAGCTCAGGGCTGCTCTTCCCACCTTTGGCCAGAGTCTGCAGGTCACTTCAGTCAGGTAAGCATGTGTGGATGGACAGCAAGCTGAGCCCCTGGGAATCTCCCTTCCTGTTTTTCTCCAGGGGAAGCATGGTGATTGAATGACTGTTTCAAGGGATTCAGACTAATCTCTTTGAGGTCTGCCTACTTTTTGAAGAACAAAATACTGCTGCTGTTACAATGAGAAGAGCAGAGACACCTTGGCTTCTGTTTTTACACTGACTGCAAACAGCAATTCTGCTGTGCAGAGCACTCAGCTCAGTGCATCTTCCTCTGAACACCTTTCCCCTGGGGCTCATTGGCAGGCATCAGCTCCCTTCCTCCCTGACTGATGCTTAAGACTCCCTGGCATGGTCTGGAGTGCTCTAACTGAAAGGGCAGCTCCTCTTGGCTGGGGCAGTCATGTCAGCCCCAGCCCCCTCACCCCTGAAGCTGAAATTATTTGATAAAAATGCCAGTGCAGCAGCTATGGGCAGACAGCTCTGCCCCTCCCTTGTCAGTCACAGCTATCTGCTGGCTGCCTCTGCGCTTTTCATCTCCCTTGCAAGTTGGAGAAAAAGAAATAATACATAGCTCAGCTGTTTCTGTCTGTAGGCATTTAAGCTGGTAAGGCTCAGCTGTATAAATCTTCCCAGCTGTGAGAACCTCAGTGCTTTTATTCCCATGATAAAGCCTTTGGCTCTAAATGTGTTTCAGGGATATTCAAAGTGGAAATCTTTCTCTCCATCTGGGGAATTGCTTGGTGTCGACTGACAAGGAAATGGAAGGTCAGTAGCATTAAAAAAAAAGAAAAAAACACCCTGGGTTATAGAATTAACTTTATACTAAACCTCAGTGTGTGTTTTAGGAAGAGAGGAGTGGGAAGGAAGCATGGGGGATGGGAGGTTTGACTTGCGCAGAGTGTTTCATTGGAAAACTAATGCAGCCATCCCCAAGGCACTGTGCTGCTAAGATCTGGCATTTTCCTGCTCCAATGGAAAAAGAAGACCGATACTTTCCTTATAGTAACCTTTGCTGATTAATCACTGTAGTGACATTGAAGTCAGTTCCAGTGGGAAATAATTGCTGTCGCTCTCAGACACAATATGGAAATAAGATGCCACGGTGACAGCAACAGTTTTGAAGGGCTGGCAAGGAAATACTGATCAAAGATCAATGTCTGGCAGGCAAAGTGTTCACTTAAAGTCAAGGAGAGAAAGTTTAGGCAGAGAGGTTTCTCTTGAAACTGACAGGGAATGGACAAATTCAAATAAAAACCTAGATATGAGGAAATTTTACTTCTGAAGATTGACTTGAAACCCAGGGCACAGAGGTGCAGCTGAGCATGGGCAGCACCTCATCTGAAGGGTATTTCAAAGGTCAGCTGCTCAGATGGGTAAGACAGTACCCCTGCCATGCTGTTCAGATTTGGCTCCTACTCTGGATTGTGCTGTACCTTTTCCTGTTGACCACCATGAACATGATCCCAGTTGCTTTTTCTGCCTCAATTTTTCACCTATAAAAAGTGCGATGAGCCCTTGCCTTTCTCCAAGGGTGCTGTAAAGGTATCAAAATGCCCATTGCTCAGACACTAAAGTAATGAGCTGAGATGGACTTGAGGCATTTTTGTAGCCCAGATTTAGGTTATTAAATAAATATGTCCCATTGGTATATAATTATTATTTTGTTTCAAGTAAGTCACAAAGAGCTCTGTTTGTGGAACTGATATAAATCAGTTTATACCTGGAAGAAATTATGGTCCATCCAGCTAAATTTTATTCTTGTTTCCTTGAAAACAGTCAGATTTTCTCCTTCTTCACTACCCCAATAAGACTGAATATCCTGGTGTGATCCATGTCCTTGGCAGACAACTGTATGAGAAAGCTAAAGGGGTCTCTGTTTCAAAGATAAAATGTGCAATTATATTACTCTACTGACAAATTTTATTTTAAACATGTAACTGATAATTTCTCAAGCATATAATATTCCAAAGGACTGGCTACTTGTATAATAATAATAAATAAATAAATAAACTAACTCTAAGGAGTCATATATTGTCAACATTAACAATACCTTAATGATATTTCTCCTCTGGGAATAAATACATGGATTTGAATAATATACAGAGGTATCAACAAAGCAGAGGCAAATACAGCACCTACCATTTCCCCTGACTCTCATATTTCTAGGAGGTAAATGAAAGCAAACCAAAGCAAATCACTGTGATCATGAAAACATATGGCATCAAAAGGAAGGGGCTTTTCCACATGGTTTACATGGGGAACAGAATCTGCCTTCCATCAGCATAATGAGAATTTGTTTCCATGCTGTTCTGATAAAGCAGGACTCAGCTAGAAGGATAAATATGTTAGTGTCTAGGGATAAATTTAATTATTTTATATTTTTCATTGGTTTTATATGACCAAGGAATGCAACTTCTTGCCTGCCATTCGCAGGACTTGGATGGCTCACAGCTGCCTGCAGTAAATGAGTCTAGATAAGCAAGATCTCACAGAAATGAGCCGAAAGAAGGGAAAGTAAGGGCAACCTGAGAAACAGCAGACTGTATTGGCAATAACAGCCTGCAACAGAACCGTTGGTACTGACGAGTCCCCATCTGCACAGATCCAAGGAAGGATGAACTGGTAAAAGAGATGGGCTCATCTGGGTAGGAAAAGGTAACTAATACCTTGACTCAAAGTTAAAGCTTCACCACTATGTCTCATTTCTAACACATTTAGAAAGAAAGATGTGCCTCATGAACTTGTGAAGTTCCCTCTTACAATGCTGGTGTTTGTCCCATTGTGGCTTGCAGTGCATGAACCTTAAGTCTTGGTGCAAAGTCCAGCCAGGCAGATCAGGTAGGAACCTTAGAGAGGTAATTTTACTCACCACAGGGATGGCCTGAGAGTCCACTAAAGATAAGACTACTTCCCTCTCTCCAAAGGAAAAATATAAAAAGACATACTGTAGTAGGACATGAAAAGCTGTTTGATCTAGCCCAGGAGTTACCTCTATGAGGAACAAACCAGTCCACTTCTCAGAGCTGCCCACGCAGCCCTTTGCCTGCCTCAATCTTTTCAACTGTATGACCCAAATTCTCAAAGTCATTAGTACACATCACACCTACTGATGTGTTTTTTGAAAACTGATTTTAGTGGAAATGGCATCCAAATTATGATGATGATGGAAGCTAAGCTCTTTTTGAGACAAAATATGGTAGCTTAGAACATCTGCCACAACGAGACTTTGCTGATGGGTAATGCAGTGCTGAAGGATAATCTTTTCACTATAATTTTGTCTTTTACTCAGAAATTCCTATAACATTTCCTGTGTCCATGTCCTTTTTTTCTTACCTGTTACGTCAGATGAAAGACGACCATCAATCAATATGAATCATGAGCCAGAGCTTGTCTTTGCCAGCTCTGAGGAGGCTGTGCATTAAAATGGGCAGGAAGAAAATTAATGACCTACCAGGCACAAATCACAATTGCAGTGTTTCAGAAGTTGTACAGAGAAAAACTAATTAAACTGACTGCCACGGACCCAGGACAAGAAACTGGGAAATGTGCCAAAACAATTCCCAAAATAGCTCCTTTCAAAAATGCAAACTTTTTTTTTCTCTTCTTTCTTACTTCCCTTCCCTTTTCAGCCACCCTGACATTTATTTCTGCATAGAGCATCCAGGCAGTACTTTTCTTCCATCTAGTCCCAAAAAAATTCTGCAGATTAGGGTTAGTGTCCTATGCACATAACAGCTATTCCTCACTGACCTCCATCACATTTCAAAAAAGAGCATAGTACTTCTGATACTATTTCAGAGCCACCCCTCTACCAGCATTCCCTGTGGATGTGCCTCAGCCTTGTCCCACTGTGGCCATCCTTATGCTCTTGTTAAAGAAATAGGCAGCAAGATGGAGTTTTGTCAGAAATGGGCGAGGAGAAAGGAGGTGAAAGAGTCAAAATACATCTCCTGAAAACTGGTTGGAGAGAAATGATGCACAAAAGAAATTCACAAGGAGAAGAACTCTCCTTGAGGTTGGTGCTGTGCCTGTTTCTGTCCCAGATTTTTTGTTGGTAACATTGGAAGAGTCACATTTTCTGTATGTCACTTCACCATGTAGAAAATTGTTTCCCTTTCCAGTTAGGCCCTATAGCTCTTCAGGATAAGAAAATATCTCTTATTACCCATATGTCAAACACCATAGATTCTTTAGGAATATAAATTGTACGTTGTCCTTTTGTGGCTCCATTATTTTGTTATTTGCATTTAAAACCAGAGTATCATGGAAAGAATCATCTTTGGTGTACATTAGAGAAACAGATGCACAAACCCTTCTAAATATGACATAAGTGCTTTTGGTTAATTACAACCTAGCACAGACATGCAATGAATGGGAAATTCAGAAGTTTCTCCTATATGCCAGCTGTCAGAAGGTACCTCATTTCCAAGCTCATGTAGATAGGAATTCCATCTCTAAAAACACTTTAGTATGCCAATGTGATAATATATTATTCTGTGAGATTAATATGGAGTAGTGGGAAGCTGCACCCCCTTATCTTCAGCAGTCTTATGCTGATTTATGCTAAAGAAGTCCTACAGAGAGGGAGAGATATAAAAATGCATGTTACACGATAATCAAGATTAAAAGGAATAAAGTACTTTTGTTTCTACCATCTAGTTTGACCAGTGAAAAAATATTTTTATTTTATGCTGAGAACTCCATGCTGCTTTTTCTCAGAGACTGATGATTCTGATGCTGGGGAGACACTTCATTCACCCAAGTGCTGCATCATCCTCATAAAAGCACAACACAGAATTACTCCATGCACAAGAAGTTCTTGAGTATTATCAAGCTAAGCTCAAAGTGCCATGTTAGAAGTGAGCAGTAAAGAGATATTGATCACAGAAAAAAATTTTCCAATAACAATTTTAAACCAATCTTGCCAGAAGGCAGCTGGATTCCAGAGTCTGTGACACCAGCTAGTCCATCCTTCTGTATCACGCCAGCAGATTTGGGTATCCTTAGGGATCCTTGGTGCCAGTTTTTAATTCACCACCCAGAAGAGATGCAGCTGGTTCTTTTTTTCCCCTGTTGAATAGATCTGTCGATTATTTTGTTTTTATTGAAAAAAGTAGTTTAAGTGTGAAGCACTGCCCACTTAAAGATGTATGTGCAGACTGACAATTTAGATCAAGCTCTGACATTGTTCATCAGTTCCCAGATAAAATTTGCAGAAGAAATTAAGTTACTTAGGATCCTGCTTCTCAGTTGTGATTAAAATATTTGAGAATTTACATCACAGTGGAAGTTCTGAGCCAGCCATGAACTAGATGGCTATTGAGAGTTAATTTAATTTAGGTCTCAGGGTCACCTAGGCTTTTTTGAAGATGCTCTAGTTATTTTTTTTAATTGGATGATATCCTGAGAATGCGCTGAGAGAAGACTGAGTAGTACTCTATATATCTGTAGTCTCTGCTAAATATTGTACAGTTTGGTCATTTCTCCAGAAAGTAATAAATTTGTTAGACCAAGATAAAGTCACCAATGTCAAAAAAAGTTTGCTTATGGGTGAAGAGCAATAGCAGTTTTAAGGATAAAATCTCTAATACTTTATGCAATAGATCCAGGGCACAGTGAACTAAATGCCATTTCTCCAGGTTTTAAACATACATGCACTTAAATCAGCCTTCTGGGATATAGGAGTGTCTGTGCTGGAAGTTCGCCTGAAGTTTAAAGCACTAAAATAGCATTTCAGACGTAGCAGAAGTCAACTGATTTTAGAGAAATTGTGACCATAGGATTAACTATTGCCCTCCCAAACTTGCAGCAGCATAGTATTCTCCTCTCCGTCAGAGAGGAGAGCACTGTTAGGGCTCAGGTGTGATCAAAACTGCCTGGTCAAGACAGCAGTGAATTTGAGCTCTCCTTTTGCATTCTAGTTTCAGCATTAAGGAACAACTGCATCAGCAGTTGGGGTCAGTAGGAGGCAGGGACGAAAATGTGTGCCTAGTACACATAATGGCCTGCATCTTTACTCGCACAGCCCCTTAAGTTGACTCTTATTTCCTTATCCTGTCCTCCTCAGATGTGCTGGCTGGGATGGAAGTGGGGGAAACCTCTGCTAAGCACAGACCAGCAGGGAAATACTCAGCTGTTGCTGACTGTGACCTGCTAATAGCACATGCCAGGAAAATGGTAATTATTATATCATACTTGTCTGCTTAAATTTTTGCTCTATTCCTAGGTCAGCCCAAAATCAAGAGCTCTGAAGGGGTTTATACCTCAGGTCCATTTCTCTCTTGGCCTGTATGTTGCTCAGTGCATCTAGTTACTTTCTAACTGATCAATCATGTCAACAAGAAATTAGCAAGTATTTAGCTTCTCATTTCTCTGGATATAATGATAGATTCATAGACATTAAGTGGCTGGTACTTACAGCTACCTCATATTAGTCTTAGACTGTGGCTAAAGCACCAAATTTTGATTGTGAGACAGGATTCAACCTCATGGCTCCAACTGTCATGTCTAACTCAGGTATGTATCTCAAGGGATAAAGACAAAATTAAAACAAATTCTACTCCTAATACTGTGAAATCTGATTAGTGCAGAAAGGGCAACTCTGAGCCGATATTTGATATGGTGATGATCACATTTAACCCCATTAGTCACTCCTGATTTGCTTAGCATGTGCATCATGCTGGACAAAAAAATATTCAGAGACCAAATCAATATGTTCCTTTTAACACTGGGTGTGCCCTTGGTTCTTGCAGTTCACAATGACCTCAAATGCTGACATCCAGACTTGATTCAAGTTTTTATTCCACTTTACAGAGATAAGCAGAATAGAGAACTCCTGATTCCAGCACTAAGGGAAGCTGGAGTTACAGCCATTCTGGGAATATAATAAAAGTTATTTTGTGCATCACAGTGTATCCAGTGGCACCATTAATTGTTCATTGATCCTCTACCCAAAAGGTTGCAGCAGGGTTGTTTGCCAGCATCAGTTAAGCAGAACAATGGTTGTGATTGGAAAAATACTGAACACTTTCTATGCTGATGTTATTATGCCTTGTCACAATTCTTTTTTTGCTGGGTTACTCTGACCTGTCATGAAAACCTGTTCTTTAAGTGGTCTTTGCACGTCTTTCTCTGTTAAACTTTTTCTCTCTCTTTCCTCTTTGTGAAAACATAGCTCCGACTGTGACTTTGGAAAACCTCACAGCTGTTTTTCTTGTTCTGTAGAAAAGTCACCCCACCACCCACAAAGGAACCCACTTGGCCTTTCTTTATGACACTGTCATTGTATGGGTCTGTAAAGCACTCTGCTTCTCAAAAACTGTGCAACCAGCAACTGTTGTGTTATTTTATTTGTCTCTTTGTAATTTTGGTTTTGGATAAAACCATATTTTTTTCTCTAGGACAATGATGCAGGGGGAGGAAGGGAGTAAAATTTTAAAAAGAGACATTTACTGACGGTCAGTAAATAATGAAAAACACTGAAGTAGCTGAAAAGACTTCATGAATCAATGAGTCATCTGGACAAAGGCATGTTGCAGAGCTAGGAGTCAGGGAAACATCTAGACATTTGGCAAATCTAATGAGCTCAAATAACAGACATATTTAGCAGTGCTGTGTGACATGAAGGATGAATCTCATAGTCAGGTTAACCCCTCAACAGTGGCAGGCATAACGCCAGTCTTCTAAGAACTGACTGAGATACTGGGCAGGAAAAGTCCTGTCTTCTCATGGAGACAGACTGATGTAAATAAGTGCACAAATAATCGTTTTCCTATTCAACCCTTTTTTTTATGAGAGTGACATCCACATGAAAAGCTGTAGTAAACTACTCAGTACAAGGTTATCCCAGCAGGCTCAGGGAAAAATAAAAGTAATTGTTCTAAGAATGATGATGATGTTTTTACACCTCTCAGCAGAGCAGATGGAAAGGGCTCCTTTTCTAATGTCATACAAAAAGCCCAATCCCAGACCCAACAGCTTCAGTTCTGTGAAAGCAGGTCAGGATCAGTAACTGTCTGAGCCACTCAAAGGTGCAGAAGGGCAGAGCAGAATTGTCAAAATCAGGCTTTATAACCTCCACAAATTGTGAGGATAGTACAGTTCCAGGAAAAGTCTATCAGGGAGAGTCTTTCACCGCAGACAGAAAAGTGAACTGTACTGATCTAGGAGTCAGGAGATTGAGATTAAACCTACCAGTAGCACAACAGAGAGGTGGAAGATTGGATTCAAGTATTTTATCTACTTTATCTACCTTAAGATAGATTAGAGATTTATCTGTGCCTCTTCCACAGTGAGGAAAACTGCTCTCTGGGTTAGTTGTCAGCCAGGCAGGTACCACTCACCAATGGTATTTCTCAGGTTGGTACCTGATAACTAGCAGTGTCTGGGTAAGAACATGGAATTTTTTCAGAATTTAATTTCAGGGAATAGCTTTTGTTTCCATTCAGTTTCAGAAAGAATTAAGAAAATTAATGAGACACATTCCCTCTTTTTTCTATTTGAAAACATTTTCCTGTTTCACCTCTAAGTGATATGGCTAATATGCCTCAAAGGTCCTCAGAGGGTCACAGAATTTATCTAACTAAACACCATCCTAAGACACTCTGAGGGAGGTGAGTCTCTTTTAGAGACATTAACACAATGTCATTTTATCACAGAAAAGAGGTTAACTCTGATATTGATACTTCTGCTAACTGCTCAATTATTTTCACCCCAGGATGGGAAAAGTCTATGACAGACACTACAGAAAGGAGAAAATAGAAAGATTAGGAAAGATAAAACTGAATGGCAGCAAAAGCTGGCTCAGTCTCACCATTATTAATTGAAAGGATATTTCCAATAACCTTTGTTTAAATTAAAGGAGAGTACAGTTTTCCAATACTGGATTAGAGTTTAGGATTAAGTCCAGCCCTTATCCTGACCTTGTTGTAGTCTCGACCACTCAATCAGTGGATTGAGTGCAGTTTGGATACTTTTCAAAAAAATGGTGTTCACATTGCTTTCTCAGTGATTGTATAATTTCCACAAGGCAGAAGCCTAGTGTGCTTCCCTGGGTCCCCAGAAAGCGTGGATGAGCCCCAAGCTGAAATCACAGTGCTCTCACCGTGTTGTCTCTATTCATGAGTGGTTTGTTAGCACAGGATAACCAGGACCCACAGGCTGCTCCAAAAAGCTCTGACAGTATCATTGATATTGCATTTCAAACATAGACTTGCCTTGTACTTCTGCATCTGGCCATCCTATAGCAACCAGAAAAAAACACCACATGGGTAAATTGGTAACCAGTCTACCTAGAATTTCAAGCATTTGCAGGGCATTATTTGTGAACACTCTCCAGAGTGAGAATGATGCAATTCATTAGAAAATGCATTTTCAGACAAATTTACACAGGAGAAAGAACTGGCATCTCTTGAAGGAATCATTGCAAATGATTTATGCAGTTTAAGTCAAAATTGACTGTGAAAGGTCGTTCGTCCCACAGCTTGTGGAGCAATTTATTGCTGATAAAAATGGTAGCATTCAGGCAGCCAATCTCTATCAAAACCAAACAAATTTATTACAGTGTCTCAAAGCTTAATACTTCCTTCACAGAGCAAAACCACAAAATATGTGTAAGTTATGTTAGTGGCATGTGTCAATGGCCAAAAAAGAGAGGTTTTGAGATGGAAAGAATTCCATACAACATACCTTCTGTGCATTTAGTGAACATCAAAAATCAGCATATTCTAACTGCAACATTTCTTGTTTCAGTTTTCTGGAAATACAGTTTATCCTGAAATGTCAGCATACAGAAAGATAGGGGTAGGAGTACAGGGTTCTCCCACCAGTTCCTTTTCATCCCTGTTTTATAATCCAAACACTAAAGTAAAGCAGATTTGTGAGGGAAAACAGAAACCTTACTGTTAGTATTTGGAAGTGCCAGACTATAAAAAGAAACCAAAATACAAGTAACAGTTGAGATATCAGTCCCTAATCTTGCTCTGATGATCTATGTATTTTTTTAAAAATCTGTGAACCCAAAAGTGCAGGTCTTAAAGGCTTGCAAAGTCTCCAGCAGATGGGGTTTTGTTTGTGCATCACTACTGGGCCAAATTTGCTCAGCCTGGCATCTATTTATTTCTCTGTCCCAAAATATTATTATTATAATCTGTATACTTGAGTGCCAGATTTTCTGATTTTTCTGAGCTGCTCTTATCACTAGAACAGGTAAAACTGGCTTTAAGCCATTTATATCCTCCTCTGGGATCTGGAGACAGCCAAATATCAGTCCAACACCTTGCATAAATTACAGCAGCCTCAGGAATGTTCTGCCTGGTTATCCACATACACAAAGAGCTACTCTGGTGCCCAAGAACAATCAAGAAAGCAGAATGCTTCAATCACATTTCTTTTGCTCCTGATGTCTCATTTCCATTAAGGGAAAACAAAGCACAATGTGATTCTTGGAAGTTCCTGCTTTACGTCACAAAGAGATTTAATTTTCAGTAGGAACCATAAGAGGAAAGAGGTACCAATTTTGTGACATTGTAGGGCTGGGACAGAGAGAACATAGCATCCCTGAAATTTTATTACCAAGAATTTATTTTTTTTTCCCTTGGTATCAAACAATACAGGACAGTAAGTTCTGCTTTCCATAATACATGAAATACACGCTATGACATCAATGAGGCATTTTTTCACCTAATGTATCTTGTATCTCAGTAATTTAGGGTGCAGTCTTGCTACCTGTTCCAGGGACCTAAATTACACCAGCTAAGGGGAGATGCAAAATTATATCCATAATTTTACATGTTTAAAAAATATATTTTGTGTTAAGGACAGACAATTGAATATAATATGTGTATATGAATACATATAGAGGATGTAAATTCTGACTGGTTTTCAAGGAAGCATCACTAAAACATTGCCAAAGGGAGAGAACTGTGTGATATAATCCATCTCAGACATTATTTCATGATCAAGGTAATTTTTCTGTCCCTATGGCAATATTTTACACAAATAGTGGTAAAGAAAACTGTCCCTATTTGTTTCATCATGCTTCTGAATGTAAATCTTCATTTGAAGTGCCTTCTGAAACAGAAGGTGAATGCTGAATTGAAGGGCTTGTGTTTGCAAATGTGGTGTGGGAGAGCCAATACCTGAGTCACCAGGAAACAGCAATTACATCTCCTGTATAATCACCTTCCATGTAGAGAGAATCAAGAAGAGGAGCAAAGAGATATGTCTGTGCACAGTGGTTAGCACACAATGACTATTTTCCCTCTATTTATATCTTACAAATAGATAGATAGATAGATAGATAGATAGATACAGAGATAGATACAGAGATAGATACAGAGATAGATACAGAGATACAGAGATAGGGAGATACAGAGATACAGAGATACAGAGATAGGGAGATGGATAAATAGCTATATCTTTCCATTTCTTGAAACATCTATCGCTATCATCTATCCCTACATTTTGTATGTCTCCTCCTTATTCCATGTCCTCATCCTTTGGCCTGTATCTCTTCTAGGAATTCTTCTTTTGCTATATAATCCTGAGCATATACATTTTATATAATAAATACGACACAATCTTTGGCATGAAAAAAAATGAGGTGTAAAGACTTTTTAAATTATTGTATCAATATGCATAATAGGGTAAAATTAAGATCACTAAGACAGCCCTAAATCTGAATTTTTATTAAATGCCTTGAAACTGCATGCATATTCCCCTTGCATATTTCCAAAGAACGTAATTTTCCAAGATTTTAAATTTTAAAATGAGGAAAAAGGACAGACTTTGTAGACTTTCTGTTGCCCAGAGAAATGCTAACACCCTCACAAATCACTGGGGGGTTGGAAACTTGAGATCTGCCCCTGCCACTAGGCTTAAAGCAGAAACTGATAGTGGTAGCTGATTGTCATCCTTTCTATGAAGAGCTCTGAAGGAAAACCAGAAGCTTTTTCAGAGGGTTTTTCAGAGATTTGCTTCATAACTGACATGTAAACAAATGCATTGAATGAAAATGTGGGCTGCTCTTGTGGGCAGTGCCAAAGCCTGGCCACGAAACAAACATTAAGTGTTTCTAAAAGTCAAAACCTTACTCTGAACCATGAAGCATTAGGAATTTCAAGAAACAACTTCTCTACCTTTTTTCTTTCTTTTTTTTTTTTTTTTTAACTTCAACAAAAACAAACAAAACCACCTCTAGTTTGCTTGTTTTGTTTTGTTTCTTTTTCCCATCATTCATGAAACTAGCTTCTCTTTAGGAAAAAACAAACACACAAACAAACATTTGAAAGAGGCACATAATGTAGAGTATTAAATGCTAGTTCATTAAAGATAAGAAAATTATTGGCAGCTGGAAAGCATCTCTCTAATGGGATGTACGAGACTGAAGTTACCAGCTGGCTTACAGCCTCTGTCTATAGCAGTTGAGGGAGTTTGAGAAAAGTTTTGGACTTCAGAAAGACTTCAATATAGAACTAGAAGCATAGGAACCCATTGCTTTTTTTGAAAATCATACACATGGCCTACAATATAAAATAAAAAATCCTCCACAAATATTAATAAATTAAATGGCGTAAATGTTTATCAGATGTTACCCTTGTTCAAGATACTTTCGTCTGAAGCTTGAGATAAATTCGCAACAGAGTATTAAAAGGATCCTTTAGCCTCTGCAGGTGTATTTTCTGCATTCATGGGGTTCTTGATTATTTTATTTCTTGGGTTTTTTTGGAAAAGACTCAGCTGGATTTATTTTTGCTGGTTAGGATTTACTAGAACTGCTCTTCTTGGCATTGTGACTCGGTCTTACGAAATTTTAAGCTTTATTTTTTTTATGGGAGTTGTTTTGTATTTGCAACAGTATACTTAGAACTCCTCTCTACAGTCAGCTTCTAAGACTTCTTTTACTCTTTTTGTGGGTATCTGAGACCAGAAAATAAAGAGATGTTAATTAGACATGTTTGTTTTCTAATTGAGGAACAGATGGCAAGATGCTCTAGTATTTTAATGGTGACTGAGGCAGGTTTTAGGGTAATACTTTTGTTTAAGTGCCTGGAAATCGTATAAGCACAGCTCAGTTGCTCCTCTTACATAGCTGTCTGAGACTGACTGCCTGTCTCAGGACGTAGTCACGCATACTCTTTCAGCTCCAGCTGTTCCAGCTGAGACATTTACTCCCCACAGCTGTTCATCACTGCATCCAAACTGGAAATCTTTACCACCCATCTGATTTATTTGGTGGAGAAGCTCACAGAGGCAGTCCCCAGCTTGCTCTAACCAGGTCAACTGCCATGGAGGAAGTGGTGTGCCTGTTTGTCTGCAATGCCTCCAGATGGGAGGGTAAGAATATTCACTGCTTGGGTTGGGAAGAGGACTGAGGTGGGAGAGATAAAGTTACCTCTTTGGGAAGTGTTATTGGGGACAGGATGAAAGGCATGTCCAACTTCTGGGAATGACAGCCCACTGCCACTGCAGTGTGCATGCAGAATATTCAGGTGCTTCTGTTTCATTTTTGACTTGGAAAATATCCAAAATCTACCAGCTAGTCTCAAAGCTCTTGCTTTCAATGAGTTTGGACCAGTCTATATCTAGGAAAGTTAATCACATCTCCAGAGCACTCACTGCAGGACAAGATCTAGAGAATATTTTTCTTTCTGAAGCAGTCTTTTATTGCCATCACAGTGAGTGCAGAAATAATAAAAAAGTGGTATTGGCAAAGAAGACTCATTGTCACTAAATGATTTGACCAGCTCCACCAAGGAAAGAAAGTGAGAGAGATTTCAATGAAAAACATATTTCACACTAGGGTATGAGTCTGCTGTATTCCTCTTCTCACTTTCTCCCCACCAAATTTCCCCACAGATATCAAACTCCATTCCTATTAATTTTAGAAATATTGAAGTCTTCAACACAGAGGCCTGTCATTGTTTCTTGGACATGGATGTGTCTATATATTTTAAGTGTCAACTGAGCCCAGAAGCTATAGTTGTGCCCTTGGTGATCCAGGCTGGAAACAAGAATTATAGACTGAAATAATTTTTTTTTTTTAAATCATGGAAAAAATTATATAACAGATTTAAATTTTTAGAGTGAATTGTCAGAAAGAAAGAAAAAAAAAAAAAAACAAAGCCAAACAAAACATATATATTGCTCCCAGCTGCCGTTACTTGGCTGGTAAAGATAAACATTTGCATTGCATAGTATTGCTATCTTCTGGTCTTCTGTCATCTTGTTGCTTTCTCCTCCCCTAAGGCACAGGGATGGATTAGATGACTCCTAATTTCTATGATTCTATCATAGCATCTCACAGCTTTCTAGCTAAAGTGCTTGTCAGTGTGAAATGAAAGATTTAGAAGAAGAAATGTACTGCACAGAAGTGAAAGTGCCAGGGTGAGACCTAACCTAAGTTGAAAGTATATTCCACAGAATTTTTTTTTCACCAGCTATCAAAGAACAAAAATAAAGAATTAAAATCGTGAAAAACTGAAGGTGCTGAGCAGCAGGAGGACTATCCATGGTGGTGGTTCTGTGCACAGAATTATCTTTTCCATTATTATATTGGAAAGCTCATGGAAAAGTCTGTCATTCCTGTGGTTCTCAAACCACATTATTTGACTTTCCATTATCTCCTCTGATCTGTTGGGGTGATCTGGGACACGTGTGTGTGGGGAAATGAGAAATTTTCTTTGTTTTGTAAACGAAACAGCTGGGTACTGCTCAAGTGGGTAGGAAAAAATCTTGTCCTCAAACATGTTCATAACTTCTTTAGTAGTGGGAGTTTTTTAGTAGTAGGAGAATAAAAAGCAAATTTGTTCATACCAACTATTGCACAATATTTTCCTACTCTTTTACAACACTCTCAAAACAATGTCAGTAGAAGGTACAAAAGATAATACAAATCATATGCCCTTCAAGCTTATCAATATGTACTTGGATCTGTATCATTAAGGCTTCACAGTCTTTATAGTTTTCCTGATAGTGAATAACGTGTATTTCAGCTAAGGACTGATATAGGTATTGTTCACATAACTTTTGACACAGTTGGATCAGTGTAACATTATACCTACTGCAATGATAAAAGCATTAATAGATGAATGTGCTCTTCTGAAACTGCTCAAACAATGGAAATTTGTTTATGGCTTTTGATATATTTTTGACTGTGTTATATTTATGTATCACTCCTTTTTTAAAAAAAATTTATCCATAATTTTCAGATTGGTTTCCCAAGAGAATTCACTCAGTTTCTGTAGGGGAAACTGGCTGTTAAGGCTAAATCTGGTCACAGCCCAGAGGACCATTTTCCAGCCCGAGCCTATTTAGGAAGGGAATGGCAATTTGTTTTCAATGACTTCACTCACTCTTTCTGCAATGTTTCCAGTAAATGCAGGCGTTGCTCTTCTGGTGTGAGCTCAGCACATCATTTCTAATGTGGTCCTAACTGAAATTTTGTATTACTTACTGAAATATGTACTTTTCTTAGTACGTTCTTTATCTCTCATATTATTATGCTGAATCATTGTAAAATGAAAAAAAAATTGATGAGCTAGCCACAAAAAAACTAAGCGACATTAGATCATCACAACTAGTGCTGTTAAATTAAATGTAAATACCCAGTTATTAGCCATCAGATCCAAAACACTGCCAAATAGTTTTTGGTAACTGTGTTTACACATTGACAGATTCTCATGTTAGTCATATCCTTCTGAACAAATGTTTTGGATGGACTCTTAAATCAGTGTCCACAAGGAAATAGAGGGAGGCAGCCAAACTCTGTTGAACGTCTGCCATTGACAAAGGTTAAGCATTTACAGTCACTCTCTGCCTAAGTATTCTAAGGAAATCGTAAGGAGTGAAAAACAGAAGGCAAGGATGTTCTGTACTCTCGGCAGCAATGCAGTGAGGGCGACAGAAGCAATTCCAAAATAGCCAGCTACTGGGCCAGATCCTGTTCCCGTTAACGTCACTGGTAAAACTCCCCTTGGGTCTGAAGGGACCAGGATGGCGCAATGGGTCCTTCAAGTGACTAAGGAAAAAATAGAGAGGTCTTGACTCTTCTCTCTTTGCTTCCACTTCTTGTTCACAAAGAATCCCTCTGGGACTGAATAAAACTATGTCAGGATGTAAAGTATGTGCCTCAACCGGACTGTCAGGAAGGCAAATAGCATACTGCATCCTCTTAATTTCTCTGAAAAACTGCACCCACTTTCCCCATTTCTTTTCTAGTCACTCATAATATTTAAATCTATTCTGCCCCAATTAGTTTCACTCACAAAAAAATCATCTGGATTACAACAATGGAAGTTTTTTTGGGGTTGAAAATAAAATTTAAACCATGGTTGATTTTGCTATTTCAGTCTTCCCACCACAAAGCTATAAGTCCGCATATATCTGGGATGACTTTTTGGTCACTGTCCTGTCAATTAAACCTTAACCCTCACATAAACCTTACGCAGGGCAGATGGATGTACATAAGTCACTGACACAATTCTGCCCTAACATCTCTATAGTACATTGACTGTATCTGCAGGTATCCCAAGGAATGGAAAGTCATGGACAACTGCAGCAGGCACACAGGACAGAGGGGATATATCCTTCCTCACCAAGGACAATATAATTTTTGGGTTTTTTTTTTTTTGTTTTCTTTGTTTTTCAGGTTAAAATTAAATCTGAAATATTTACAGCAACACTTCTGTAGATATTAAAATAAATGCAAAGTAGGAAATATATATTTACTTAAAATTTAGACCCTTACCTGCTTTCAGCCTATAGGGTCCCACTTTTGTTATCCTTTAATAAGCAAGGCAAGATTTGTGCATAAGCTGAAAATATAAATCTTACTTCTAAAGTCAGACAATATCTGAAGAATGAAAATTTGTTTTGTCAAACTTCTGATTTGCCATTCTTAAAGATAAGTATCACTGAGGATATAAAAGCATTGAGCAGCACATTGTTTTAGCCTTTTTAGGTTTGTAAAGATCATTTAGTTTCTATAAATTAGGATATGCTTCAGCATAGTCAATGGCAAGGCCTGTGAACAGCAGTGGAAAACAGCTTGGGCTTTTATTCTCTGTGCAGCAAAGCACAGAGACAGTGGACCTGTGAGGTACTTACTGCACTGTGGAAGAGGTGAGGGCAGGGAGCTACAGTGAGACAAGGATCAACTGGCATCATGGAACCACATATCTCCTTCTCCTTCTGGTCTGTCAGAGGTGGCACCTTCTTTAGGAAAGAGAAGATGGGATGGAGCAAGTTAAACATTTCATGTCCAGGCCCAATATTGTCCCAGATATCATTTAATTCTCATTGCATATCCATACAAAAACCTGATGGGAAACCATGTGGAAACTCCTTTCTCCCTCTGAGAAAGGAGCCTCTTGCAGCCAGCCAGACCTCCCTAAATCCACCTCTTCTTGGAGTCCACTTTTCCCCATTTTTGCCATGATTCTGTTCTAGGGAGAAACAGCTACAAATGATTCCTCAGAGCACAAAAACCCATTCAAAAGGGAGTGGAAATATTTGCCCGTGTCTGGCTTTAACCTTTACAGAGAACGTCAAAGGTTTTTAGTGAAGATCTGAGAAACCCGGTCTACAAGAAGTATCCCAGTCAGCCCAGGGGTTAGGAACTAAATGATCTTTAAGGGCCCTTTCAACCCAAGCTGTTGCATGGTTCCATGGATCCAGGCCACAATTTCATCTCTTACATAAAAACCTTCCCTCACAAAGACTGAGTTGTGGCAACCAAGACTTTTGATCATAGTGTAGTATAACTGACCAGAATACTCCCTTTTTAACCACGTTTGTAAGTTCTCTTGAAACAGTACATCCATGAACAGTAGAGATGGGAGGCAAACTTGCTCTATTTTGTGCAAAGCATAATCCAGAAAAGGATACATCTATTCAGATATGCTGAAGTAACCACTAAAGCTTTCCTTAGCTAAGGATTGCTGACTAAAGCCACAGCTAGCCCAGACAGGGCTACTCTTCATGTTAAAACAGTGAGTTGCAGAAATATGTATCTCAGCCATACAAACTATCCTGAAAACTAAATTCAGGATAATCTTCTCCTGGCACTAAATCTGAAGTAGATTAAATATATATATATTAACAACATTGCATTTGTCAGGTTATTGGTTTAAAAATTTTAGAACAAAGGAACAAAGAACTGGAAATCTTCCAGAAGAGATAATTTGATGGTTCCCTATATAAATCTAACATTTCTTCATCTTTTACAAATGGAATTTTGCAGGTCATTAGTCCCTTAATGTAGTATAGCTGTCCATTGTAGGGTAGGGATGTGTGTGTGTGTGTGTGTGTGTGTGTGTGTGTGTGTGTGTATGCAAAGAAAAGCATTAAAATGGTTGAGATACAGAGAAAATTGACTGCTGCATAGTCACCACTTTTAATAAAGATTTTTACTGCACCCTTGGTATTATGGATCTATAATATGCAAATGTGTAGCATCATTAATATGCATTTGCTGCATACACCCTCCTTAACAGAGTATGTTATGGGAATACAAATTAAAAACAATATACTCGACTCAGCTAAATTTTAATGGCCCATTGTATGACTGATCCCCAGTTGGGAGGTACCTAAGCCCTTTGTCTTTGATACTTCCCTTCCTTCCCCACATACATTTTCTTTATTTGCTCTTGTTTTCACTGACACCTCCACAGCTGAATTAGTTAGGTCTCAGCATAAAAAGTAAAGTAATACGAAGGTCCTTTGTTACCTTCAACAGTGGTTGCTGGCACAAGAACTGAAAGCTGAGTCCTAGAAATGAGTTCAGCCAAGAGTGCCCATAGTGGAATAAGCTGTGCAGCCCAATCTTCTGCATAAACGTACCCTGAGGTTACTTTGGCTTGTATTTGCTGCTGAAGGGACCTAAGGCATTACCTAACGGAGGTGAGTCATTTGAGCATATCCCCTGGCACACTTCTCTCCTTGTCTTCCCTTCCTGGCTACCTGACCAGGGAAAAAGCTTCTGAAGCTTCTCCTTTATCCAACAAAATCTCTCTACAGGGACAATGTCACTTCATCTGGCAAACCAGACCAAGAGCTCTCTCGCTGACTCACATATACTAGTGGTTTAAGTTTTGACAGTGGATGCAATCACTTGCCCCAGGTTTTCCCTTCTGATTCTCTACCAGAGTCACTTGTGCAGCAAGGACAGATATTACAAAGCTCCTTTAAAGCACTGCAAATCATAGCCCAGCATTTTAATGTCAACTGGTGTTGATTGAGGCTTGACCTAAGAAAAGCCTTAAAGTGAAGCCTTGCAGGAGACAGCTCACAGGCAAAGCAGACATGGACACTGCTGGCAATAGGACAAGCAGATGCCACCTGAAATGAAGTTACCCATCCTCATTAGCCAGTGCATGCAGTTAAACCTAATAATGAGCTTGCTGTTCCCATCAGTGCTTTTTGCCTGCAGGCTCTAAACTTTGTAGATCAGATGAACCTCCAACCACACTGTGGGGACAGTGCCATCTGACAGTGGCTCTGAAAAGGGTTGGTAGGGAAGGTAATATTTTCCTGTGCCCCAGTCAAACCTAGCAAAGAATTGGGTAAAAGTCCTTAGTGGATGCTAAGAGTTTAACATACTGCCAATTTATCCTCAAGCATTTAAGGTAAACCTTATATACACTTATATAAACTGGATAATTAAAAAAAACCCACACATACACTTTTACAGTTTTCCTGATATTATTTATTCAGTAATGGATGCCAATGTTATTTTCCTTTACTTAACAACAACTGTCCCAGAGCTTAATCCTTCCAAAATGCAATAGGGAGAAAAATAACACAGCAAGATGCACTCTGCTAATTGGGCTTCCCAATATGGTGTGAGGACATTTGTCACTCAGCCTGCTTATTCAGTGCTGCATATTCAAGCTGTTTCAGCAGGTCTAGCTACTCTTGTGGGAAATTAAGCTGCAATCAGATTCTGCAGTCATCCAGGTCTAGACTGTGATATTGATCACAGAGCAGACAAACTGAAGGAACAAGGTTGAAATGGCCACTTTGTATGAGAGCACAGTTACTTGACAGAAAGTGATCTTTTGCAGATGCAAATCTGTTATGCAAGGTGTAATGTGGTTGATTCCAAAAGCTGTGTAACAGCTGGGAAGCCACTGCATGGGAAAGATTCTTTTTATTTTAATTGCATCCTTCTCATGTCACCTTGTCTGTGAATCTGAGTTACACCAAACCTTGGAGTTTGGTGTAATTCAGGATCTCTTTCAGGTTTGTAGTCATTAATCACAATGTCTTTCATGGAAATTTCATCACAGATGTGAAAGAAAAAGCATGCTGCCCTGATGCAAAGATTGCAGAATCTTTGATGCAGTTGCTCTGTCCACAAATTCTTTGGTAAGCCCAAGCTTCTGCCTACAACAGGAATCACAAAGTTGAAAACCTCAGGAAACCTATACAAGTTCCCATCATGTGACAGATTTTCAGCTGAAAGCTTTGTCCATTTTGATTCCTTTATCAATACTTGATAACCACTGAACATGGGTGGTTGAAGTTCTTCATGCTTTGAACTAATTTTACCACAGCTATAAATGACATGTTGACCAGTCAAGCAAGAATGGGATGACATAATGGAAACAAACATTTTCATCTGTCAGTTTCAACTAGCTGATGATTAGATGTGAAATGTAATATTGATAATATTCTAAGTGTTCCTGTCTAAAGATGAGTGGAAGGAGGTACGAAATGTGAAACAATCTTTATTTGTATACAAATAATCCTGACTAGAATGTGCAAAATGTTACATAAAAATAAAAACGCTGATCACTAACTTATAAAACACAAATATAAATTCCAGAGGGCAAGTGATGACAGAGATAGAAATGACAGTTGTGAACTAGGATATTATTAGCTCACAACCGTAAGTTCCTAACAAAAGCTATAAAATCATTAAAGAAGTTTTTTATTCTTAACTAATATTTAGTGTTCATTATACAAGAAACTTGAAGAAAACTGCCAGTGAATTGACACTGAGTAAACCTGGGCTGCAAAAAGTCATGACTACACATGGAAAGGAAAGAACTCTTACTCAGCATAATCATAGTTGTGGATTTTAAGAAACCTCAGAAAATGCAACTGTCCAAATAACTTTTAATGGTATCTTACAAACTCTTTTGAGATCACAACATCCTTCACACAATATTTTCATTTGTGAAAAGGATAACCAAATTTACATTAATGCTTAAATAAAACATTCAAAATAAGAACCTTCTGAAATTATGATTTCCTTTCCTATCTTATTTTTGATAAACCCCAGAGAGTAAACCAAATTATTGACTATTTTGAAAAAGATTCAAAAGGATTTTAAGTGCACTTGCATCCTACTCTTAGAAATATTTGATCCATTACTTCCTTCTCTGTGAAGTAATGTCTGTGAAGAAATCCTTGGTTAGATTTGAACAAAGACTGGAAATTGCTCAGAAGATATTCCCTTTTTATTACCCTCACAGTGCCTAGCAGCAATGAGCACCCTGTTGTCCTCATAGCTGGAACTGCTAAAGGAGAGTCCCAGGATGACAGAGATGTTCTTCACAGAAACCTCACCTCGGTGGGCTGCAACAAGCATTACTGACAACAGCTCCTAGTGTTTGAATTACTTTCTAGCTTACAACAAAAAGACTTTGTGCCAAAATTCTTTTCTAGGACCTAACTGGTGCCAAGGATCTTTCCCTCAAAACCAGCAGCTAGTGAGTGCTCTACCAGAGCACATAAGAGAGGAGAAATGGCTTGCACATCTGAGAACCAGAAGTTTCTACACCATGCCTGAGCAAAAGTTTAAAAGTTCCTATGAGCATCACGTTCTTCTCAGAATAGAAGCAAAATGAAAATTATCAAATAGCAAACATAAGAGACCAAGAAGTTCTCTGCAATATCCACCAGAATGTCAGTTTAAGCCCTGCAACTTACAGCAAAATAGACTTTTAGCAGAGATATATTTCCCTTAGAGAATTAAAAATCACCAAGTCCAAGCTGAAGGAGACTGGCTCACAGCAAATAATTGAAAATCCCCCATGCTCTGGTCTACAGTCAATTGACCTTATTGATGGAAAATAAAATAAACTATCATTTGATAGGATAACCCTGGTTAACCATTCAGTCTTCCACTCATAAGAGGAAGTTGGCAGGTCACAGTGCTTGATGCTAATGGTAAAAATAACTTCTTCATTGAAAATTCTGTGTCTCTATATAGAATTTTTGTTCAAAAGATGATCATATGAAAAACAGTGCACAGGGAGGCTCAGTCTGGTCTGGCTGAATTGGCTTTGAAGCACTGGTCTCTGAACCACTTGCTACAATTAACAGGTCCCTTTCCTCATTAATATTGGACCCAGCTGGTTCAGGCCCTGTAAGGATGGCTCATCTGGCACCCTGATGAGATCAGTGGACGAACATAAATGCAACAGAAGCCACTGCCATCAAAAAAAGCTGTTTCTTCAGCATAAGAAAATAACTAATTTACATCCAAAAAGTGATATTTAATTTTTTCAATCTATGGCCATTAAAATAAGCTGGGCATTTTCTTAATATTCGGGGGAAAAAAAGGAAAAAAAGCCAGAAAATGTGGCACAGTACTAGTGAAGATCAAATAACACAGAAGGAAAGCTAGTTCAAGCTCAAACTCAATTTCTTTTCTTTTCTTTTCTTTTCTTTTCTTTTCTTTTCTTTTCTTTTCTTTTCTTTTCTTTTCTTTTCTTTTCTTT
>VZUI01087619.1:0-40400 GCA_013401135.1 Cettia cetti | reverse complement strand
TCACAGAAAGGAATCCGAAAAACATGATAACAGTTCTGTAAACATTACTTTGTTTACATGAAATTTCTGACTCCAAGGCTGAAGGCTGGAAAACAAGGCGACAAGAGATCACCTAATTTTAAACCTCCACGGGATATTGTGGCTTTGTAGGTCCAGTAGGAACCCTACAGCTTACTTTGGGAGGGCGGAAATGGAGAAATGAGAGGGAGAGAGCCACATGTCATAGCCAAGACAAAATGTACATGTGTACAGTGCCATGGAAACAGAGCGGAACACTGGCTAAGAGACAGACCAGCACTTCAGGTGCTCTGAGAAAAAGAAATGATACAGTAGTCTGGTAGTTGCAGAAGGTTGTTTTTCCTCTCTAAGCAAAATCACCAAAGGGGAAACAAATAATTTAAAACAGGACTTAAGGCATAAGTTATATAACTATACCACTTTGTAAAAAGGTGTAGGAGAGATCTAGACAGATCCTAATCTCCTTTTTAAAATTAGATGTCATAGATCTCAGTGTAAGACCTCCATCCCTTACATAAGAGACCACAGGCTTTTGCTTAAGAGAAAGTGAGATGACAAGTTTTAATTGCCTTGGCCTACAGGGATAGCCAACACAATATTGGCTTGAACAATGGACAATAGGGTTTATCTCTTCAAATGAATGGATATGGACACCTCTGTAGTGTCTTCTCCCAGTTCATAAACCTAGCATCAATCAACTTGAATTTCAGTAGGTATCCTTCATCCAAGCTGTCACCTTCATTATGCACAGCCTAAAACTCCAAGCTGTGTAATGCAGACATCACACACAAGGTCTCTTCATTATCCCTTCTGAATGCACCTCACATTTGGCCAGGGCATACCACAGGAGAAGATCCCTCAGGATCCTATCTTAAGAGTCTCCTTGGAACAAAACAGCAGTTGGTGGGCATGACCTCAACAAGATCACTGTAATATTAATTTTCCTGCCTAGTCTAATTAAATGTCAAAATATGGTCATGGTTATGAAGAGAAATACGGCAGATTTTCCTCAGTTAGGTTAATGGAATAACACACAACAATAAATTCTCAACAGCATTAGTCTGTAGCCATTCCAGCTTTGAATATAGAAATATTATCTTCTCTAGTGGGTTGATGTGGAAGCAAGAGCTATCCTAATACTGCAGAAATACCAACCTCTGCAAACCTAGGTCTCTCCTCTCAAGGGTATGTCTGGATTTAACTGAAAGCATCTTCACTATCCATTTGGCTTCTTTCTTCTGTTGCAGTCCTTCTAGCAGGTATGAAACACTGGAAAATTACAGCAGCAACATTTTAAAGCCAGTTTGCACAGATGGCTACCCCATGTTTAAAAGCTATTCATTTTGAACATCCAAGGCGATGCTGTCTAGGCTTGAAGACAAAAAATTATTTTTCCACGCAATTCAAAGTAAAAGAGAAAAAAAAGCAACGCATAAAATATCTGTTATTGCAGACATGTAATCTACTTGCATTTTAAAATAAATAATTCACTTTTTCAAAATTAAAATAAAGGTCTGCAGCCTATTAAAAGCCATCTGCAAAATTCCTTGACTCCAGTTGCTATCAATATAAGCAAACAAGTTTAAGAGGTTCATCTTTGCATGAAGGATGCACGCTGCATGGTTCTCTGTAACTCAGCTCATCCTTGACACTACACATAGGCTCTTGAGTCTCTAGTCAATGGGGCAAGGCTGGAGAAGAAAGCTTCATTAGCTGCTTTGACTCTATGACAGTTAATTACTCTGAAAGAGTTTGTGTGTGGAAGAACAGAATGCTGCAAGCAAAACACTCACAGTGGAGATTTTCATGCCATTATTATGCTTTGCTGGTGTTTTGTTTTGCAAACCAGAATGACTGCAATATCACTTATGAGAAAGTCAAGGGCATATCAGGATGGAGTCAGTGAACATGTGCATAACCAGAATCTGATCAATCTCACAGGGTAAGTACACAAAAACTCTCAAAATTTGTCTCCAGACCATGAGATAGAGTACATTATTTCATTATTTTTCTTAGCAGAGAAAGTTCACAGGAGAGGATCCAATGAAAAACATCCAATATGAATTTAAAGCAACATCTATGCAATGAGACAAGATTTCCAAGAACTGACACAATTAATTGCAATGAAATGGATGTCACAGGGCAGCTTCTCACACTCTAAAAACATTGTGTAGAAGAGCCATGCTCAGTTTATGGTTTACTCATGGTCAAAATGCAATGCAACACATGCCTCTGGAGACAATATAACTTCTAGAAAGTACAGCTACAGGTAAAACTTGCCACATACATTATGTCTAAGGACCAAAATTAGTTGTGTCATTTACACTGTGTTACAGGCTGCCAATAGCCTTGCTATAATTACCCTGTACAGCATTTTACTTAATCTTCCTGTCACTTGTAAAAGGTGACATCCACATAGCAGCAGGAACCCTCCTTCAAGAAATCATATAACAAAGTCACCAAAAGCATAAATTTAAATGCTCATAGCATATAAGGGGAGGATAAGAAAGCTTGCTTGCTACATGAATATCTATGATTTTTATATCACAATAATTTACTTGAACATTTCTGTGGATTGAATGGGTTAAACAAGGAACAGCTTTCCTTGTTATTTATTATTAATGATGTGTTGTATTGACTACATATCTCAGCTAGAGATCCCTTAGCTTTGCTCTGCAAAAAAACCCAAACCATTAACTCCCCCCCAAAAAAGAAAGCTCTCATTGTATGTGGAAAGAAAAAATAGGACATAAAATTAGAGGTTTCCATTCCTAATTATAAAAGTCTCAAGCTTTGCTTCCTCGCTGTTTCCTAACACAAAGTCCAGTGCTGCCACTGCCAGTGTGTGGGACACATCTGTGCTTTACTAAAGAGCCTGGCCCCCAAGTGCAGTGATGAAGGTGAATAGAGCATCAGAGGTACAATGAGACATGCTGGGCTTACCTAGTTATACAGTGTCACCACTGACAATTATGGGTCGTTTTTCCCTGCCCTGGAACCAGATGTGAATTATTCTTACTCTTCTAAAATGTCCTGAAACATCTCAGATGCTGTTCACAGTAAACAGCCTCATACACACCTTGCCTTCTGAGAAAACATCGATCTGCATGTGGCAGGTATTCTTGCCCAGTGCTGCAGTCGGCATCATACATAATTTTTAACTTCTTCTAGATTCCACACAAGGGAAAATAATAAAAAAAAAGACAAGGTTGGGAATAGAGAACCTATCTGTTCATCAATTCCCACTCCCTATACACTACCAGCTCCCCTCCCGAGGATCTGTTTTATCTCAGAGCACCACAGTGAGGCAAAAAAGTGGTTTGCTTAACATCAAAAAAATTCTGCAAGAGAGCCAGGTACTGAACTTGTGTCCCCTGACTCCCAATTTAGTTCCTTGCCTACAGACACCCTTCCTTCTTAAAAGTAGAGGGACAATGCTCAGTACTAAATTTAAATTGTGATGGGGACTAAAAGCAACATGCCCTCCTGACTCCATGCACAACAGCCAGCAATTAGCA
This sequence comes from Cettia cetti, assembly GCA_013401135.1. NCBI lineage: Eukaryota > Metazoa > Chordata > Aves > Passeriformes > Sylviidae > Cettia > Cettia cetti. The sequence continues at coordinate 36,864 of VZUI01087619.1, read as the reverse complement.
ACTCTACAACTGAGGCAGTAAATAACCTATTTTCCCATTGTTTCATATGCAAGACATGAAATTTATTTCCTATGCTCACTGGATCTAAAAGTGAGCTTCTTAACTGGCTCTCTTGTCCACATTCAAGGCAATCTTTCATAATAAATTAAAGGAAATACAGCATGTTCACAGTGACTGGAAAAGAATTGTGTGGCAGCACATAAATCAGCAAGAAGGCTCTCCCAGAACAACTTGTTAGCAACTGATGTGGCATTTGTAGGAAGTTGTCTGTAACAGTGTTCTTTCTGAAAGCAAAATAACCACTATTTGCTAGAGTTTTCTCCTCCCCTGCTAAGTAAAGCATCAATTAGATGAGCACCATTTAGAGTTGCACAGTTCGACACTTCTAATCCCTTGAAGGCTGCTCTTGTGCCTTCCCTGCATGCTTGCATAAGAATTACAGGTTGCTTGTCAGCTTGAACAATCATTTTCCTATTTAAATAAAAAAACAAAACAACAAACCTCACAGAGCAAGGAAGAAAAAGAAAGACAAAAAAGGGTTTCCCAATGCAATATATAGAAATTTTTCTGGAGGGAGTGAAAAAGAAGTTTATCCTCCCAAATTACCCAGAATCTAATTGTATCTGATCAGAAGAAACACTCTCTGCAATGTCAAACTTGGCCTTTCTGTAGTTTTTACTGTAGTTGATTCTGTCAGCTTATTTGGTAAGTCACAAAGAAGTGGTGGGCTGGGGTCTCACAGAGAAGGTCTGACTGTTCAGACGGAACTGTTCCCCAAAAAGAGCCACTGAGAGACGGTCAGTGAACTGTGTGAGAGTGAGCATTCAGGGAAAAATAAGATTCCCAGAACTTCCCAAGGCTCTGAGTTCTTTTATGTCTCCCTAGCTGTTTTAGATCAGAACAATTAGATTTACAGGCACCTAAAAGATTATTGTAGAAATATTAGGTATTTTTTTAGTTTTATGATTTATGGGCACAACACATTCATGTCTTGTTCAGATACTCATAGAAGTTCCCAGCTGTGCATTGGCCTCTACAGCTGCAACATGAGTTGCATGGCCTGTTACTTCCCCTCCAAGCCCTTTTCACATCACAGAACACTGTTGTTACAGATGGAGACAGTCAGAGAGATCAAATTAATATGGAATTCTCAGTTGTGCCACAGCTGTTACTGGGACTACAACACAGTATCAACTGACACTTGATAAATTTTGGGGTTTGAGGAACACACCAAATTCCCTGCACATTCAGAAGGTGCATTCACCCACTGAAAAAACAAAATTAATTTCCCTTGGAGACTGACAACTCACTTTTCTGCTAGCTTTCAAAAGGCTTATACATTTGAGCAAGATCTAAAGTCATCCGCTGTATCCAAGAGGCCAGAAAATCCCTATGGAAAGGACAGACGTACAGGCTGCACAACTTGTCTGTATTTGAATCAGAGTTCTGAGACAGAAAAAAAGAAAATACAAATTTGTACAGCTGTTTTAAAACACCTGCCTAAATGCAAAACTGTAGTAAACCAGGTCAGAGCAATGTGCATGCTAATAAGCATCCTGTTGTGCTATTAGAGGTTTCAGGAGGAATCATGAAATGCATTTAATGTTCTCTTTTCTATCCCTTCACAGCATGTGATTATAGTCAACCCTCCCCCCCCCCTTTTTTTTTAATAGAGTTAGAAGAATGCAAATCGTCTTTTTAATTGTTCATGAGATGTCATTAAATTTTTCTTTTATGCTTAGAGTTCATTCTTCTAATCAGCTGTTTGGTCCCTTCCAGACAAATGTAAGAGGCTGCATAGTTTCCTTTATTTTTTTCTTTAATAGAAAACATAACTTCAAAGTGAAATGATTAGATATTTTAATTTTTTTAAAAAAAGTACACTTGGGGGGTTAATTAGCATTTAAAAATGGACTTTTGTTATCAAAGCTAAACTATATGACCTCGGCTTTACGTATTCATTGTGAATTCAGATGCTCCTGAAAGAGCCTGATTTATGATAAATTATTAATTTTTTCCACCTTCATTTTTCTGCCTACCAACCACAACCATAGATCAACACTCAAAAAAACTAGGAGAAGTAAGACCCTATTCCTAGAAGAAAAGGATACATTTCAATTGACAAAGTGGTATGAGCACCACTCTTTTTATTCCTTCTGTGGGTGATAGAGCATTTCTCAAACTCCTTTTAGAATGGGAAAAAAGATTCTCAAAATCAGCTTTAAAACAATCTGTGCAAATGTTCTGTTTAAGTACAAACTGTTGTAGGAACTAGAAGGAACACTATTGGCAAGTGTAACAAAGTTTGTCCTCAGAATATGAGATGCCAGCTTTATTAAGACTCCTCCCATATGTTCATCAGATCTGGGAATCACAGGAAAGGCAGCACATCCCCAAAGCCAGGTAAAGGTTAAAACTACCTGTCAGTGTAAGGGACAAGGTCATGAATATTACAAAAAGAAAACAAATATTTAACTCCAGTCAAAAAAGCAACATCTGCCTCTGTGTGTGTGTGTGTCTGTCTGTCTCCAGTGATTGGATTAGACACTCACTTCATATTTTATATGAAGTTTCAGTCTTGTAAATACAAGCCTTGGGGCCTTATCCCAGTTCTCATGCCTTATCATAAGGTACAACACAGTCAAAAAACAGGCTTAGAAATGAGCTGAATTGTGGGTTTTTGTTGCCAACACGCACAAGCCCAAGCAAAACAACTAGCCATGCACTATTTGCTGTAAACCAATCTGGTTATCCTCAGAGATAAATAAAAGCCAAATTAGCTCAGCTACACATCACTATCACTGTGATCAAACACATTTCTTTATTTAAGCTTTCTTCTCTGCTTGCTAAGTTGTTGTAGGGGGGTAGGAGGGCACAAGTAATTTTGGTTTGGGGTTTTGGTTTTTTGTTTGTGATTTTTTTGCTTGGTTTGTTGGTTGGTTTGTGGTTTGGGTTTTTGTTTTGTGGTTTTTTTTTTTTTTTTTGAGATTTTTAAACTTGTTTATACAAAACTATTTTGAAAAATTCTAGAAGTATGGCAGTCTAGAGACTTTAAAGCCATTCTGCCTTTTAGGGGCCTATGAATGCTGGCAAGTTTGTCTGGTGCATTTTATCTTCTTGTTCAAATGTAATTAAGTTTTTGGTTTGGTTTGGTTTTTTTGTTGGGTTTTTTTTTAATACACTTTTAGTTCAGAACTAAAAGGCTGGTGAGGAAATGAGTGGATTGAAGTAGTGAGCAGATCTAATATTGTAAAAAATATCTCTAATGAATTTCTACTGTTAGATTAAGCATTTGGCAGGCATCTTGTGATTGCTTCCACAGAGACAGGGCAGCAGAGAGGTTAAGTCTCTAAAACACTGAGGTGAGCTGTGATTAGGCCACGTTCAGGAGCCGTGACAGACACCTACAGATATGCCTCATGGAGTCCATGAAGACATCAGGTGTGCAGGAACACATTGCTATCAGTGGATATCAAGTATATCACTTTAGCCTGAAACAGAAATAGAACTTAATTACACAGAGATTATTTTAAAGATACCATTTCTGCTGGGAGAAAAATTGACATGGGTGCAAACTACAGACTATTGCAGATATGTGTTTACCCATCTGACATTTCCAGTAATCATCCTGCAGGCAAATAAATCAGAGACATATACTACATTTTTCTCTGCTAGATACTAATTTATTTTTTTTCTATATAGAGAATTTCTCATTTGACATACTTCTATCATGTCACAAAGCAAATGCTGTTTCCAGGAATAGTACATCAATTTTCAAAATTCTTATCTATAGATTAAACTTGCTAGCCCAACCCAGAAGCATTCATTTAGATTAGTTATATTGTCTGAAATATGACAAAACATTTCTGTATGTCTGTTTTTACAGCCTTTTGTGCATAAATATTATCTTAATAAGGTCACCATAATACAGGAAGGATCAGGCAAGTTTCTATAGGGTTTATAAGTACATATAAAGTCAGTAATGGTCTGTATGTTTCTGTGAAAAATATTAAAATCCCCTGATTTTTAGCACTGTAGAGTATTTGAGGTGTTTGCTGACTTGTGTTTTACCTGTGATTTCAGACCTCTTAAATTCTGCTACCCAGGGGCAGCAGAAATTTATAAACTGCTCAGCGTGCCTATAAAGAAGCTTCTGCAATGCTTAAGAACAAAATTAATTTAAAACCTTACTGAAAGTGCTGAGACATACTCCATGATACAGTCATGCTTTTATTAATTTAAAAAATGAAGGTTTCCTTGTTAACACTGCCACTCACAAATTTCTAAAACACCACTCCCCCCTCCAACAGGCCACAAATGCAAAACTGGGAGCAGAAATTGCTTTCCACACAGAGATTCCACTCACTGCAAAGCCACAGGCTCCAAGTCAGCTTAGTCTATCCACAGCTCTGACTCAGCTGTGGGACACAGGCCACATTCCGAGCTCTTCTGACCACTGCATTGTCCTGCAACATTGTCCTGTGCAAGCCTTGCAAGATAAGGGGATGATGAACACACCCTTCCTCCTCAAGCTTTGTGGCATGGCAAAACAGCAGCACATTGAAGAGCATTACATAACCAAGCAGGTTAGGAAACATTAAAATGCTGAATTTTCCATAGTATACTGAGGAACTTTTATCTTTCAACATCAGACTCAAGAACAAACCTTTCATGATTTCATGTGATACTTCTTGCATGTCTATTATAGCACCCAAAGTGCATGCTGCAGGCAGCAAAACCAAGGCTCGACCCTTTAGACACTAATTTATGGAAGTGGTTTCTGAACTCCTGCCTTGGTAAAAGTAGGATGCATTTTCCTCAGCAATTCTACTGAATTTGCTAAGATGTATGATAAGCTCTGCTGGGAAAGAGACACTTGGGGCACTATCGCCTAGGCTTTACGTGACTGACAAAACATAGACCTCTTTTCATGTTGAGTACACCATCTGAAATAAGTCTCAAACATCTTAATATTCACACTTTGAGATAGTACTTTCTCAGTATCACATATTTTTTCAGTATTGCATATTTTTTTAATTAAATGGGACATATTGGCAGATAGCAAAATCTGAATTAAGACAGCCTAAAATTACTATAACAACAAAACCACAGAACTCATCAGAAAACCAGGAAAAGACTCAGCCTATTCTAACTACTGTTCTAGCTACTCAGTAATAACTTGCAAGTATTTTCTTAAAGACACATGGTAATTCAGATAAGAAATAATGATTAGGCCTTTAGCAATTTTTTTTTTTCTTGGAGAGGAGTGAAAATTTTGTGGTGCACCACATTACTATAAAAAGAGAAAGTATACTGATTTTTGTCCAAAAAAGTTAAAGTCATTTTTATTTTATAGATTATACAGCAAATTATTTTGGAAAAAAAAAATCCCTTGCATTATACCATTATCTGCTAATCTCAAGAGATAAATGATGTTTTCCAACTCAGTAACACTTCCTAGTGCAACAGCATCATCTTCAAATCTTCCTGCCTCTTTATGGTCTCCATTTCTGTTTTCCCTAGTAAGATCTGAAGCTTCTTACTTTCTTCCACAAAATGTTTGTATAATACTTACAGCATAAGGTTGCAGGATTGACTGGGATTTCCAGATATTGCCAAAAGGATAGCAAAGCTTATTTGACCTTGTATTTCTACTCTTCCATCCCCAGGCTTGCCTCCTACACTGGGCAGGTAAATATTGGGTAATATCTCAATCATTTTATAGACAAAGCACAACAAAGGCAGCTTATTTGAAAGAGCTCACAAAAAAAAACCCAAAAAAAAAACCCCAAAAAAACTTCTGAGAGAGTGAGACAGAAAAGAGACCGCCTGACTTGCAGCTATGTAAGGCTGCCAACAGCACTAACATACCACTCCTGTAGACTCAACTACCATCTGTGTGCTTTACCCTCATTAATACAAACAGAACTTTAGTATTTGACTCAAAGTTTTTCTGAGATTCAGCTCCTTTGGGAATTAGAAAAGACAGATGCAACAGGCTGTGCATGTGTGTGAGAAACAACACAAGCCAAGTAAAACTCCACACAAAGACAGAAAATACTTATCAAATAGCAGGCAGAAGGAAGATTTCTCAAACAACTATGCACCAAACATCCATTAAGACTGCAGATTTAATAGGCCAGTTCCCCTGCAGAAGTACAATCAGAAAAGGTAAGCATAAATGAGTTAAGACTGGAGGACAGTGACAAATTGCATTTAGAATTATTAATAAAGAGGTTCATTTGCAAGTGACACCTCAAGCAGCTGGAGTCATGGCTGTTTCTAGTATGCTACCTGCTTGGATAGCATCCTATTATACTTGCTGAAAAAGGTCTTTAAAACAGGAAAAAAAAAAAAAAAAAAAGAAGAAGAAGAAAGGAAGGAAAAAAACCTATCTCTACGATGACCTCAAAACCAATACCAGTCTACTCAGCCTGCACTTCCCCAAAGACCACAGCTATCCAAAATGCTCAGGCATTATCATCTGAGTGATAATACAGCAGCAGTTACAGTCCTTTATAAGTACTGAATTGCACGTATGATATTGTAGATTGTTTTCAAACATGAATATTATGGAACAGGGTAGTCCTTAAGATTCTAATTAACAAAACTTGCAAAAGGGAGAGAGATACCAATGAAAATCAATTTTTATGCTTAGTTATCAGTCATCATAGAGACAGTTTTAAAAATAGAGGCGTAAATTGTCAATAAGTGAAAGAAACAGTAGAAGATTGATTCAGGCTGTTTGGAAGAGAAAAACCCCCAACAACAACACATCTCGCTGGTCTCTGACAACTTTTCTACCTGAACAGATAGGGATTTGGAATTAGATTATGCAGAGATGTGGAAAGACGGAGTGTTCCCCTTCTGTACAAGTTTAACTTGTGAGAGATTAAGCTAGTTTCAAGGGAAGTAGAGAGTAGGAAGTTGCTGCCTGGATTTTCCTGGTTATCCCGGAGAATGTTGCAGAAGGACCACTCCAGCCAAATAATTAGGACAGTCTTAATGAAAGACTTTTGGGATTGCTTTCTGGCTCCTGTGGATGGATAGCACCCTTCCCTACATACAAGAGAAAGTACACATCCACCAAGGATCCAGTGCCAGACACTGGTAAAGGAATTTTTTAGGGAGAGACCTTAGATTTCAGATTTAGGTTAGCTTGAAGAGGTTTATGGTCCAAAACTTCTCCTTTCTAAAAGGATGTTTCAATCACTCTTTAGGCTCAAAATTGTCTTTCCTGCTCCTCCCCATACTCTATAGAAGACCTCTGAGCAAAATAGCTCCAGATTACCTGGATTTGACAGTGCCTTCACTCCAAAACTGGACTTCCCACTTCTCATGATTCTTGGGGGAAACTCTGCTTGAACCACTTCACAGTAAGAAACTGAACATCAACCATGCGTTAACACACCACCAGTCTAAGCACTAAGCTGTTTTGCAAGGTGATATGTCGTTTGTTCTTTCCCAATAAAATCCATTTTAGAAGCAAGTTGTAAACACAAGTGCATTTTGTAGGTAATTCTCATCTGTCAGTGTGCTTTAGATATCATCAAAACTAAGTCACTACCAGAGTTTGGCAGTGAAATGCTTCAAAACATTCACACCACTGATTATTCTAATAAATCTTCTTATTGTTGTATCACACTTTTTTACTGAAAGAAAGAACTGAACTTCCAGGCAGTTCTAATCTATTGCAAAGTTTGGTTCTCTGAAGGCTCCAATCCATTCAAATGTCCCTGGCAGGCAATTCTATCCTTTCTGAAGAATTAAAAATTTTAAAGGTGCTCTCAGAAAAATCCTAGCGCTTAAGCACTCAAATTTCTATTGGTCCTATACCAAGGCTTGTTTGTTTTCATCTAGACTAATCTAAAAAGGGTCTTGTACTTCTTTCACTAATCCTCCCAAATCAGTGAAACACAATATAATTCCCCTTTTTGAGTATCCAGCAATCTACAATTGAAAAAGCCTTTGCAATCACTGCATTTAAAGATCCCCATTGCTAGCAGTCAAAAAGAAAGCAAACAATGCGATGGTTCTGATTTTCCACATCAATCTGATCTTGCTGCATTTCAAAGAAAAAATGTGATTCAGATCTGAGTTCAAATGAAACCTTCCTTGCCTTTAAGGTTTGGAGCAAAAAAAATCCAAAGGAAAGTGCCACTAGATAGTTTCTGCCTTGTTTTCAAACATAAGTTATTAGTGATGAAGTACACTAGGCATTAGATCTAGATCAAATATGAATGCAATTCTGTTGAACTAATGAGAACATGATACAGCTTAGGACAACTTTCTATTTTTAGTCGAGATTTATGAAACTTATGGAAAGGTAGGCTGTACTTGTCCTGATAAAATCTATACTACACATTCATCTAAAGAATAAAAAGAAGAACTAATTTCACTTAATAATTTGAATTAACACCAATTCAGTGTTATGGGTCATATGGTTGAGATGTTTGGGACATTTTTAACTGATATCTGTAAGCCCTCTGCTGGATTTATTTTATCATCAGGTGACAAATTCTGATCTATTTTTGTAAATGTTTGATTGCACAACTGGTTGATTTTCCAGTCCTATGGAGAAACTGTAGAGAACAGAAATAGTTTAAAAGTCAATTTTTGTGACAGAATCCCTCCTGTTCTAAGTGTCTTATACAACATGGTACCATTGTACGAATACAACTATAACAAAATGGAACCTACAGTAGATAGAGATTATTCACATTACTAATCTTTTCAGAATTCACACATCAAAGAAACAAATTTCTTGAAGAATGTTTGGCCTGTGTAAATGGATAGCACTCCATTGACTTTAGTGGAGTTCTGCAATTTACATCAAAAGATCATTTGAGATTATTTTGAGCTCTCAGCTACATGTCATGAGAAGGAAATCAGCCATGAAACATGGAAAACCTTTTGTAAAAAAATTTAAAAAATACATACCTGAAACCTAAACTGCCTAGGATGGCTTAAACAGGAGAAGAAAGATGAAGTTATGGCTTTCTTCATGCTTTGTGCTTAAGTAACTTCTCAAAAAGTTTAGTTAAGTTTCAGCATACATTGTGCAGTTTTGAATAGGATCTTGTTTCCTCTGTAGATTCAGCACCTCTTAGTGGGATCTGGAAAAATTCAGGATCCCCTAATGCATCTCCTTACAGGTGGTTTAATTTCCATCCTGTGTATGAAGCCTCACATTTTCATGGGACAGGTGAACGAGATAAATCATTATAAACACATCCATGATGTATTTATCAGAACTGCATCATCAGTTCTGCACAGTGGAGTCTCTTAAGTTACTCTATTTCATGATCAGTGATGAGTAAGTTGTTCTTCAAAATATCAGGACTAGGTATCCCCCATGAGCAGGTGTCTCAGTAAACGCTGAACTATTTTTAGTTACTACATTAAATTTGCAATGATTCATATTCTCAGGCATTTTTAGTCCGGGAGAAATAAAAAAAGCATAGATTTAGAAGCAACAGCAGGATTACAGGGTGATTTTTTCAGCTTCACATAGACCACCAAGGACAACTACATCCTAATGTTCTTAGCTCCACTGTCTGGTGGTAGCAGTTCTCATATGCAGTGGTGGTGGTTTTTGGTTACTGTACTCATCCATCATACCCACTGAAGGCTGGTAGGCACCAATGTCTCACAAGAGCCCTAAATCCATTTGCAGGTGGGATGCAGACACACACAGCAATTGGGAAAGAACCTTCTGTCCTCTTTCTTCAGCTTCTTGAGGAAGGTGGAGCTCGGGATAATCTGTATCCTTGATACTCATCTTCTTGCCTCTACCACCATGTACCACCTAAAGTCTTGTGTAGCAGACTTAGCATAGCTAACTATCAGTTTTATAACAGCAAATGTTAGTTTGCCACCTTGAGCTCCCCAGCTACCAGTACAGGGGCTGTACATATCCCTGGGTCACAGAGCATCCTGCTTGGCAGGCAGCCCAAGAGCTGAGAAATAGGGGCAGCCATGAACCTTGGAGAACCAGGCAGCTAACTATTGCAGTGACAGAAATGCCCTTCCAAAAGGTTCAGCAGCAGGTTTTTCAGCCAGGAGCACTCAAATAATTTTTCCACACAAACAAATTAATTAATTGCAACCATTTTCTGACAACCCTGGAAAGTTTTTGTTTTCAACAAAATCTTGGGTTGGTTTTGTTTTTTTTCTAACACAGAAAATTTTGTTCACTGATCAGCTCAGTTTATTTCCTTGTATCCTGCCTGTCCTCTCTGATGTGTATTTATTCCCCCTGGGCTTCTTTCATTTGTTTACTACCTAGAAGAATGAAGCATTACTCTTAGCTGGGAGATGCAGGAGGTATTGTAATGTGAACGAGTAATTACTATGATGAATATTTAATCAGGAATAGGATGAGCCTTGTCTACTACACACAGCCATGTCTCAGTCCCTGTGTAAGAAGACATGTAGTCAGAATCCATATTCACTCTGTCCTGTTCTCAGAAACAATTTGAAAAAAGAACAAACCAGAGCTATGGCAGGAAAGAAAATTTTCTTCTGGCTGGATGTGGAATCACTAACAGCAATAAGTCAGCATAATCACTCTTCAGTTCCTTCAGGGAGGCATAAGTGGGATGCTCTTTACAGAGAAGCAAGCCAGGGCCTGAAGATGACACAAGGCAGGCATGGGCAGCATCCTCATTGGCACGGACTGCAGTACTGCAGAGTGCTGAGCACAGAGAGGAGAGGTGCTCTGACCAGCAACAGCAGGCTCAGCTGAGAATCCAGATCACTGAGCCAGCCCACAGGGAAGCAGAAGGCTTGAGATCAAGCCAAGAAGGAAATAAGTCAGGTCAGATCAGTTCAGGATCAGCAAAGTCCATGTACAGCCACAGGCACAGCTGCCAAGTAGTCAAGCCACGGACCAGAGGCAAGAAGCTGAGCAAAACCAGAACTCCTCAGTAAGGGAGGGACTCGGGGAAAGGCACCTCCCAGCCTGTTCTCACACAGTTCTTCACAGCAACACAGCCACACTGCATCAGAGCTAGCCTTGAGCACAAGGGTCTGGATTCTGAGATCCCTGAGAGGCTGTGCAGCCTTCCATGTCTATACAAACCTGAGTGCTTCCTCTCTGTTGTGGTCCCTCTCTCTGAGGGAAAGCACTCATCAGGAGAGACACTTGTTCAGATAGGTCACTGAAAGTATTTTACAGTCCTGTGTATACCTGTAGCAATGAATTTAACACATCTCCAGGATATGAGCAGCCTTGCACAATATTCTTCAGGGCAAGAATTTTTTTTCTCCCTCTGCTTTAATTAAGCTGCACATGGTGTTCTAATAAGCTCTGATGCCATAGGGTCAGCCATGGGCTCTGAAGCATCATTTACAAGTGAAATTTTGTATCACAATGAAAACCCACCATCTTAACACAAAAACACTAACAAAAGTAGCAAGACAGAAAGAAAATTGGAGCCATGTACTTTGCTGCAAGGTCAGGCCCTTTTGGAGGCTATGGTGAACTTTCAGCCTCTAATTAAAACCAAGATATGCTAGTTTGTTTTGGTAGCAAAAATACCACAGAGAGACTAAAAATACAGCAGGCCATCAGCTCTTGTCTTGACAGCAGTTAACGCCTGTGGTTTTTTGTGCATCTTCTGCCCAGTAACCATTCAGTTCAGAGCCTAGCAAAAATAATCCCACATGTCATGCACCAACTTCCAAATTAACCTCTGGTACTTCTAGTCCTCAAAATTTGTATGCAAGAGCAAAGGAAAGAACTTAATAGGGCTCCAATGCATTATTTATTATGAAAATTTAATTTGATTTAAAAGATGCATTTGTAAATAAATGATATTTACTAACAAATGATATCCCATACATATGACACTTCCTGTCTGAGATCCCAGCCTAATTTAAACTCTACAAAAAAAGGGAGCCAAGACTAGGAAACGCTGAGACACTAAGATCACAGACTTTGGTGCCATTTGCAAGATTTTCAAAATCTCCACATGAGCAGGATTTTGTTACATGCTCCGTATGATCTTGTTTTTCTCCCAATCTATTTTGATTATATTAAATGACAGAATAATAGAATTTTTAAGATTGAAAAAGACCTTTCAATCATTGAGTCCAACCATTAACCCATCACTCTCATGTCCTCCACTAAACCATGTCCCCAGGTGCCATATCTACACATCTTTAAAATGCCTTCATGAATGGGGATTACACCAATTCCCTGGGCAGCCAGTTCCAATGCCTGGCCATCCTTTCTGTGAAGAAATTTTTCCTAATACTCAATCTAAACCTCTCCTGGCACAACTAGAGGCTGCTTCCTCTTACTCTATCACTTGTTTTTTGGAAGAAGAGACTACCCCCCACCTGGCTACACCCTCCTTTCAGGCAGTTGTAGACAGTGATGAAGTTCCCTCTGGACCTCCTTTTCTCCAGGCTAAACAACCTGAGCTCTCTCCGCTGCTCCTCATTAGACTTGTGCTTCAGACCCCTCACCAGCTCCTTTGCCCTTCTCTGGACACGCTTCAGGCCCTCAATGTCCTTCTTGCTGTGAGGGGACACAGGATTCCAGGTATGGCCCCACCAGTGCCAAGTACAGGGGACAAGCCCTGCTCTGGTCCTGGTAGTTACATTATTGCTGATATATTAGCCTTCTGATCCACCAGGGCACACTTTTGGCTCGTATTTAGCCATCTGTCAAACCGCATCCCCAGGTCCTTATCTGTGGGACAGCTTTCCAAACTGTTGTCAAAAGCTTTGTAGCAAATAAACATCACATGGTGGATTAAAACTCATTTCTTCCTACTGATGGTAACCAGCAATCCCAACACTTCACTATTTGTATGTCAGATCACTTCCTTTACTCCCAAATGTAACTTTTTTCCAGTGAGGTCAAGGGAAAAAAAAAGAAGCCCTTTTAATTAAGAACTTATTTTCTGATTTATTTTTATTATCTTGAGAAGGAAATAGGGTCAAATTAGAGTCTGCTATCCAGTATTTTCATTTTCAGACCAAAACCACTAGTGAGATGATGTGATTCAATACTATTGCACAAGAAAATCTTATTTTGTACATTCTGAATTTTTTTTTACAAATGTTAATACCAACATAGATGAAAAATTCTTTTACAAGTATAAATCACAATCATAGAATGGTTTTGAAACAACCTTTAAAGATCATCTAAGTCCACCCACCTGTGGCATGGCTGCCACATTTTTCACTAGGTCGTGTTGCTCAAAGCCCCATTCAACTTGACCATGTACAGTTCCACTGACTGAGCATCCCCAATGTCTCTAGACATGTCTCTGTCTCATGTCTTTCTCCCATGCCTCACCACCTTCAGAATAAAGAATCTCTTCCTTATGTCCAATCTAAACCTGTCGCAGTTGGACACAAAAGGAAGAGTGTGACTCCAGGTAGAAAAGGGATAAGAAGGCTATTTTATTTTTCACACAGCCTTTTTTATAACATGCTGCGCTAAAGAACCATATAATTGATTAGAAAAGACAACACTTCTCTGCATTGGTTAAAAAATAGAAACAACATCTGTGAGAGAATCATTATGAGAAACCTAGAAGTGTTTATGAAAAATAGAAGACTTGTTTACTTTTCACTATCCTTGAGAGGAGTGCATTATCTCACAGAAGAATCAGTCACTAACAGGCTGAAAATTTCACAAACTCAGAAAATCAAACCCACATAAACCTACCCTCTTTCAGTGTAAACCTGTAGTGTCTTACTCTGTAACTAAAATCTCTTTTCATCAATACACAAAGCTTACCTTGTACACCAAAAACTCAGAGCCTTCTCTCCCCCAGTCTGTACCACCCCAGCTCTCTCAGCCTTTCCTCACAGGAGAGGCGTTTATCACTTTCATGACAACTGAATCTAAGCATCACAAGTTTTATGGCAAAGCTTCTGCTAATATACAGCTTGTATAATCTGCTCTCATTCTGATGCTAAAGAAAATTATTTTCACTGTGCCGTTACAAAAATATCAGATGTATTAACTATACATACAAGAATTGCAACACAATAGTTTCACAATATTTTTTAATCACTCCCTTACCATCCTGACCTGTGTTTTTCTGTATATAGAAAAACTTCTGGCTTCTGGGACATGCTAGAAGTCTTTGCATCTCCAAATGTGGTGTAGTACCCCTGCACATTAACTAGCTGACAGTTTAAGAAGATGATGAATAAAAACTTTCTGTATCCATAGCCACAAACCTCAACCTGTCTGCTGGTGTACCCATCCACTATACAAGAAGATATGCACCCGTATGTCAAAATCCCTGGTTTACACTTACAAAGAAGAGGGATGTCTTTAACAATTTTATTAAATAATCTGTGGGTGCAAGCATGAGAGTACCAGTAATATGCAGTGTTTTTAACTTTTCTGAAGTCTCTATAAAGCTGTTGTTTTTTTTTTTGTTTTTTTTTTTGTTTGTTTTTTTTTTTTGCTTTGATGTCCTTTGCTTTGATGTCCTTTGGTTCTTCCAGAACGTCTTAAATATCAGGGAAGAAAGCAAAGGCTGCTTGGTCCTTACACAACTTTCTGGAGCTAAACTACACATCTTCAGGCATGTAAATCACTTTGGTGAACCAATGTTTCTGCAGTGTAGCCATAAATGTAGTAGTCTGCAGGTGATATAAGAGATGGCACATTGGACACAGAAAATTCATCATGTGCTGCCTTCGTTAAAGCTCCATAGTGGAGACAGATAAATTTGAATTTTCTTCGTTTCCCAAAGAGAGCATGGAATCTGATTTTCCTTCAATTTACACTGGTGTAAACTAAGGGGAAATCTATTAATGTTAATGGGTTTTCATTTACATGAAGTTGTCTAATGAAGGGAAGGAATTATTCCATGGCTTCTTGTTTTCATCCTGTAGAATTTCACTGGCAACTTGATCCAAACACACATACAGGTTCATATGTACTGATACTGCCTTTCAAAGTAATTTGGTACCTTAATTGTCAAATTCAGGCCATTATACATCTTAGACATGAGAACAAACTGTGAGAATCTAAGTCAACACTAAAAGTAGTAATGCAAATAGAGAACAAAATGAAAATGTAGTTCAATTGCACTTAAATAGAATGCTAGTGTTACATTTTCTCCTTAAGAAAGTAAGAAGTTGTGGAGCAAGACTCAAGAGTTGTGGATGTGTGAGTCATGACAATATACAATCTCAAAGTTGGTGTAAAAATAAAATCAGGTTGACTTTGTTGAAAATTTATTTTGGGAAAAGCTTTGTAAATAACTCTCATAAAGACACAATGACTGCTTTACCACTTGAAGAATGAGATGATTTAGTCTGAATTTGCTTTATTTAAAAGCTGTAAAATAAAACAACACAAAGCAAACAGCTGATTGTTACACTTGACCCAGACCAGTCTTACAGATTTCATTCCAATTTGGAATGCCAGTGAATTTATAAATCCTTGACTAATAGCTCTGCAGAATTACTGCTTTTACTTGAATTGTTTTTTATAACTTCCAGACACAAATATTTTTTCAAAAAAAATCCTTCAGAGAGTTAAGACTTGGGGCTTGAACAGATTTGGAGGACAAAAGACAGCACTATGGATATTTTGACTGATATGCTCTGTAACAAAGCCCTGTGTAGTTGTTTCTGCATCAGGCTCATGCTGAAATTCCTTCTTGAATAACAGCCTCTCTTTGAGAAAGATTTAGAATATCCAGGGGATGGAGGATCAAAATCTTTCTGGACTATTCTTTTTTCACTTAGTGTTTCTGTTATGTATCCGTCTTGGCCTGTGTTGCAATAGCTTCTCTCTGATTTCTTATGTTGTAGGGTTTTTCTCGTTCATCTCATCATGTCTCTGAAGATTTTCAACTGTAGCAAAGACCAGGATAACATTACCAAATCTCACATTTGAGCGGTGTACTTTCCCTCAATTGCAAACCTTGCATTTGGCAGAGTCAAAATTCATCCTCTTCAATGTAGACCCTTTGTCCAATTGCTCTGGATGGGTTCATATAAGTACTTGTCATTTACTACTTCATATTTTAAGACATGGGCAAATTTTACCAAGAGTATTTGGTACATCTGATTTCCAAGCATTAAACATCTATCCAGTTTTTCACTGAAAACATATTCCCCTTAAAGTCACTATGAAAGTCCCCCAATAAAATTTCTCTTAGATAAAGCCTCAGTTGACAATCCTGTTATTGGTCACTTTTTAATAGACTACATTGACCACAAAATCTAACTGTCTGAAATGGCAGCCTCTTTTACAGGCCAAGTCAGAAACATCTTACAAAATTCTATAACCAAATTTATATACAATATCAGTTTTTCTGCCTTGGCTAAATCCTGTAACTTGCAAGCTTGAAAGCACTTGGAACAGCAAAGCCCATGGCTACTTATGAAAAACTGATATGGGGTTCAAGCATATCCCACTCTTAGAGAAGTTCATTTGCTGCTGGAGCTATCACATCAAAACCTGGGATCCACAAATTTGTTTCTGTTATAAGATTTAAAATGAGAAATCCAACTCTAACAATTGTATTTCATTTGAATGCAAGGTATCATTTACACTGTTCAGTAAAACAATTGATTCTAATAAAATGTGCTTGAGATTTCTCCATTTTAAAAGGAAAGGATAATTCATCATAACCAGGTCAGTTTTTTCCTCATTATGAAAGTAAGTGAGGGAAAAGGCATTTTCACCAGTGCTGAACCCACCCAGGACATGAAAGACATTCATACAGCTAAACATCTTTGTGGGAAGATGTTCCCCAACATTATGTGACCCCAGAGGGGCTGGTGGAGGGCAATAAGACATAAGCAAACAACTTTGTGTAGTCTTGGGTGAAATTTTAGTGTCCTTCAGCAGAGTAAAGGAAAGAAGAATTGAGACAGTTAAAGAAACCTTCCTTTCCTGTTGTTTTAAAGTGTTGAGACAAGTGTACTGATCTTCCCGAAAAGAGTGAAAAACACCCAGTTGTCCAAAAAAACCCCCATGTGGTTCTGACACAGAGCAGGAAACAGGGAGAGTGATGGAGGTTGGAAGGATCTGCAAAGAGAAATTCCAAGGCAGACCTGCTCTGCAAGTGACTGAACCAATATGTCCCAACATATGTGAACAGAAGCCAGGAATATAAAAGGGAAATTGAATCAACAGAAGGTGTCTGTCTCTTTCTTTCTTCTATGTGTTCTTTTCTGAAGCCTTGTTACATTCTGCTGTGTTAGTTCACAGAACTGAAGCAACTAGATGCACTAAAATCAAGGAAAACTTCCTATAGGCTTCAACAAGATATTCATCAAGGTTCAAAATAAATAAAACCAAAGATCTTTAAAATCCCCTATCTTCTCAGTACAACTATCTATATTAGAGTCACAATTGATCAGGTGATGTCTTTGGGATTTTGGTTGCAAACGCATTTAGCCCACTAACAAGACTCCATCAAAGGCTGTAAGAGAACCTTTAGGGCGAGAAGTAGGAGAAACACAAGATGACTTTCCCTCTAAGTATCTGCCAAGAACCACCTTTCCTTAAAAGCCTAGAAAGAATCTGATCTTAAGTTTATATCAGCACCTATATGTCCATCAAAACCACTCAGTCCAAATGAAAGAGATTTAAATAGGACAATATGCAGATTCAAGCATGGAAGTGTCATGTACTTCTTAGAGGTTTTTCCCTTTCCTTCTGCCTTTGTGTCTGGGAATACTAACCTGGAGGGCTTTATTGCTTCCCTCTCCTTTATCTCACCAGGAAAGGAAAAACAGAGCTTCTCCAAAACACACTTTCCTCTTCATAAACATGTCCAGTATCTATCATTGTCAGCTACATCACCTGTATGCCTGGATCCTTTCCATGAGTTAGTATTGCCATGAAAACATAAAAAGAGAAGCAGGGACTCTGCTTCTATATATTTGGAGTGTATAATTCAGAACTGAATGTAACTTTCAAGGCAGCAGCCCTTAATTGGCATAATATATGCTTAATGAACTAGAGTTACTTTTTTGTTGTCTTTTAGTTTTGTTACAGGCGTAAGCTAAGATTTGGTTTGCATCTAGAAAATGAAGCTTCAAGTTTTTATATCTTTGGAATAGTTTAATGGACAATATAATGTTTCAATTTAATTAATCTGCCCTCTTTAACCAGAATGAGGTAGTACAGGCCAAATCCTCAGCTGACATACTTTAGCATAAATCGAGTAAATCCAGTGCTTTCAGATTAAATAATTGCAGAGGTGTAGAAAAACTAAAGAATATTTATAGAAGCTACCCATAGGGATATGGTTGCATACACAAGTAAAACTAATAATACAAAAGCATATAAATCTCTATAGTGTGCACTCCATTTGTGTGAGGAGGAATACATAACTAGAGGAAAAACTCACAGGCATCCTTTTTGTCTCACATGCTAATCATCTTAGCTCAGATTCTTTCAGAATGTGTGAGCTTTCTCTCATCCCTCTCCCAAAAGAATATTATAGAGAAAATCACCTCTGATTTTGCCTGAGAGAAGTGGTAAAATTTAAAAGTGGGGGTAGACAGCACAAACAAGATAAATTCAGAGTCACTATTCTGAGAAACTCAGGAGACTCCCAAGTCCTAAAATTGGGACAGCCCCAATACCAGCTAATAAAGTGTTCTATAAATGTGCACACTTTTAAAGCTCTATACTTGACTATTTATTTCAAAGTTAACTTTATAAAGAGAAGATAGATTTATTCATGGGAAAGTTTTGTGTAAATACACTTTTTTCCTGCTCACGTGGGAACAAGGATATTTGCTGCTCATATTGTCCACCACTGACTGTTTTGCTTTACAAGTTTCAGACATCCAAGCTGAACCAACAACAAACACTGGATGCAAAGAAAAGCCAGCAATCAGAGAAAACAAGACTAAAGACAATTATCATATTGAAAACTGTTGGAGCAGACTATTTGGTGAGGTCTTGTAAACAGTAGAAAAATCCAAAATGTAATCAACCTGCAACCAGAAAAGAGTTTCTATGAACTTACTGGTCCTCAAGAAATTTGTTGCATTTTATTACCACCTGGCTTTTATTTCAGAGGTATCCTTACTTAATAGGTACCATGGCAACTATAAGGAGATATGACTGCTCCAAAATCCTTGCCTGGATCTGATCACCATCTGCTTTCATCTTTCTTCTTTCTCACCAGAAATCTGAGCTTAGCACAGTAGGACAGAGAACTCCCATCAGCAAAGCAGGATCTCTTGCTTCGTGGGATATTAGCGTGCCTTAGCACAAGAGGATTGCTCCCTGCTTTCACTGGGTCTGTTGTCTCAATACATACAGACTTTGACAAGTTAATGCACAAATCAAAAGATCAACTTCACCTTTGGTCTGTTTGGTGACTTGTGCTTCAGCTGACTGACCAGACCAAAGCTTACTGTGATGAAGTACTCAGACACTGGGACAATATTTTATCTCTTACATACTATGCAAACAAGCATCTGGGGCAGTGTGGAAATGCAGACTGAATTGAATCTTCCAGATTCCAAGCTTTTTAATCTTTGCCCTTGAAATTATCCTCCACACTGCATATATATATATATATATAATTTTTTTTCTTTAATGAAGCTAGTGATGGAAATGGTTTACTACCTACTAATAAATCTCATTCAGGTTTGACATGGAAAGTGTTGTAGCAAATAAGACTTAAATGCCTGATATTAACGTAAGTATTAAGTTGATCTAGTTAAATGGGAATGCTGTTTTATTGTGTAAATTAATTTTGGTAAAAACCTGGACAAAATATCAAGGTTACCTACCTAAATTTAAACACATGCAGCCATATTTTTGATCCCTGGTAGAAGCATCCTCTGCTCACTCTGGCATGGGTCTGCAACATCAAAAGCATCCATAAAATTAAGGAGAACTGTAGCTGTGCAGCACATTGAAGCAGGGGCCAGCACACAGAGGTACAACTCACAGTTCATAGAGAAACACAGTTTTCAAGCTTCAACTCTTGGAATGCGTGGAGTGAAACATTCATATGCTGGGTTTTTTGGATCTGGGCCTTACCTCGGTTGGACAATTTTGACTTAGGTGAGCACTTATGCTAAATAGTCCATATTTGCAAATGTGGTTAACAAGCATGATCTAGAGTGAGGGAAACAAACTCAGCCTACTCCTGGTATTTCACTCATTTGATTCCACTTAAAACTATCTTTCAGTTATATCTTAGCTACCATTTTTAGATATATGTAGCTTGTGTTTAATACATTCTTTTCTTCTCATGAGCATAGTTTCTCACCTGTCAAGTGCAAATGTCTTATATTTGGACCAAGAAAACCCCAAACATTTGATTATTAGTATGTGTATTCCCACATTTGGTAACAACTACTGCAGTAGGAATAGAATTGACTTTTTTAGTAATTGAAGTGCATAGTCCTAAATATTTAATGATTTATTACATCTACCTCCACCCCAAAAGTAAAACACTATAGGTCAGCCTAACCTGCAGACTATACTATTGTTATGGCATTGATTTGCATTTGTAGTAGCAAGATTCAGTTTTAAAGACAAAGAAGGAGGACAATACCAGAATGATTAAGGAAGGAAGCTGCTTCTTTTGGGCACAGCACCTGTTGCTGTTTTCAAACTGTCAAACATCAGTCCTTGCTGATTTCAAACCAGAGGCATAAAAAATTATTACATTAAGGCATTGAAATATGGACCTGGCTTTAATTCCATGCCCAGAAACTCTGGGAAATGTTTGAAATATATATTGATGACCACAATGACCAAGTAAAAACATTCTCCTTGTGGTCTACTACACGTAAGTTACTCCTTACTATAACCCTCAGACAAATGTGTAAGTCAGGAGGAGGAAAACAACCAAAAAGTTTAAAGTTCTGGTAAGGACTTCAGGGAAGATGAAGACCACACAGGTGGTCTTTAAACATTTAAACAAACATTTATTTCCACCTTTTTTTTTTTTTTTTTTTTTTTTTTTTTTTTTTTTTTTTTTTTTTTTTTTTTTTTAATGGGAAGTTTGTAACTGATGTGTTGGAGCAGACTTTAATATTGGCCTTCCAGATCTCAGGTGAAGGCTCTGAAAATTCTGGTTATGGACAATTTAAAGAGGTAAAAGGCATGCAGTAGGCCATCTGGATCCTAAAAAAGGTTTAAAAATTTTGTTTTCTATGTGATTGCTGAAGTAAAAAACAATGGATGCTGGCAGAAGGGGACAAGATATCATAATATGGGAGAGAGGTGGCAGGGATTCTTCACGCAGCAGAGGCCAGAAGACTCCTCATCTAGACAGTGACCATGCAAGTCAGACTTCAAGGGAGAGAAAATAGGGTTTTTCCTAGGGACCCAAGTTAGATCGTATACCAGTTGCTGTGATTTAGAAAGGTCCCATTTACTAGGCTGAAAGTAAGACTAGAGAAAAGGATTCACTCTGGAAGAACCCAGAACTGGAGAAAGAGACAGGTTTATAAGCCTATTTTATTTCCAACTCACTTTGTATTTTCACTACCTTTAAAGAAGTTTGCTTTTCTAGTTTATATTTGATCTCAGTGACTAGAAACCTTGCTTTTAATAAGGTGAAGGAAATCTAACTCAAAGCTATAGGCTCCTGGAGGATCATAGCAGTGACACGTTTTATTTAAAAAAAAATGTCTATAGGCCAGTGCTATTTATGCCAAACAAATCTGAACAACTGTAGAAGGGTGCTTCTGTTCTGCTTATTACTGTGAAAATGCCTTTCAATTACAATTAATTTGCTTTAGTGCAAACTATTCTAAAACAGGAGCTGAGCCTAATTAAAGGAAAAAACCAACTTTTTTCTACTTGGCCCTGAATTCTAACATTATCTCAGAAATGAACCATATTTACCGGATCAATACATACTGTCTTCACATATATGTTAATGGTAAGAATAACAATGAATTATTAAGAAACAAAGTAATACTAATATTTAAATCACTGAAACAAAGTAATACTAATATTTAAATCAGCAGACTTAACTAATATGAAGGTCAGTCTATAAACATGTTAAGAAGGCATCACCCAAGAATGCTAAATGATTATAAAACTATATCTATATATATAAAACCTCTTCCATGGTGATATTTTACCTCATATCCAACCTAAAGCTTCTCTGGCATAACTTGAGGTAATTTCCTCTTATCCTGTCACCTGGGAGGTGAGACTGATCCCTACCTCACCACTGCTTTCTTTCAGGTAGTTGTAGAGAGCAATGAGATCTCCTCTCAGCTTCCCTTTCTCCAGACTGAATAACCCAAACTGCCTCAGTCTCTTGTCCTCAGACTTGTGCTCCAGGTCCTTTGCCAGCTCTATTGCTCTTCTCTGGACATGCGCCAGCCCCTCAGTGTCCTTCTTGCTGTGAGGGGCCCAGAACTGGACACAGGATTCAAGGTGCAGCCTCACCAGTGCCAAGTACAGGGGGGAAATCACTGCCTTGCTCCTGCTGGTCACAACGAGCCAGGATGCCTTTGGCCTTTTTGGTCACCTGGGCACAGTTGGTTCATTTTCAGCTGCTGTCAACCAGCATCCCCAGATCTTTTCCCACCAGGTTTTCCAGCCACTCTTGCCCCAGCCTGTAGTGCTGCATGGGGTTGTCGTGACCCAAGCGCAGGACCCAGCACTTCACCTTGTTTAACCTTGGTTTATTGATCCAACCTGTCCAGATCCCTCCTACCCATTCAGCAAATCAACACTCCACCCATTTTGGTGTGATCTGCAAATGGAGGGTGTGTTTGATCTCTTTGTCCAGCTTGTTGATAAAGATATTTAACAGGAGTGGCCCCAGTACCAAGCCCTGGGGAACACCACTTGTGACCAGCTGCCAGCTGGGTTTAACTCTGTTCACACCACTCTCTGGGCTCAGCCATCCTGATGGTTTTTCTTACCCAGTAAATCACTGGAAACTGGAATCTTCTGGATGAACCTTCCTACTCAGATTGACAGGAGATACCTCAACTCCTGTACTGTCTTATCAACCTGGAATTCTGCACCAGGGTGTGGCACAGACCATTGGTATGAAACACTGAGACCATAAAAGGAAAGTATTCATCCATGATTTTTATAGCTGTTTTAAAATTTCCATGCTAAAGTCATTATCCAGAACAGGTGCAGGTGGACTGGATCCTACCTTGAATTTATGAAGAAAAGAACTGAGAGAAGCATCTTTCTTCTACTGTGCTATGGACAGAGAAGCAGTAACTTACCGCCTCACCTTTCCCCGGAAACTGCCCCATGAAAAAACTACACTGGGTACAAGAACCTGGAAGAAAATAGAGAAAATCACAGTGCTACAGAAAAATCATCCTGCAGGTTTCCGACTAGTGTAACAGCACCTCTCAGATTTGTCCTTGCACAAAAAATTTGCAACAAATCTGTTGAAAATGGAGAATTTTAAACATTAATTTGAACTGAAATAAATCCCTACAAATGCAATGTTTGAATTGGCATGTGGCTCTTCAGTTTAATAAAGTGAGCTACTGAGTTTAGCTTGGTCAATATTTTATTTATTTGATTTAAGTACCTGAAGGCACCTCTCCAGCATGTTAGCACCTAATATACTATTAGAAGTGCATTTTAAAATTAAAAAGCACAAATCAATTGATTCAAGAGGAACTCACCTAGCTGCCTATTGAAAATTCCTTTTCCTTTTTGCATTTCAGAAATTAACCTTTGCCTAAGAAAGAGACTTTGCAGCAGATCAGAAACTCAGTGAAACCAACTCTAAGACAGATGTGTCAGCAGCAATTTAATTCAAGTTAATTAGAAAATCGAAAACCAAAATGGTCTCAACTGATCTAGTTAAACTTGTGTATTATGCTTTTGAAGCAAATGTATGTAGGATAGGATAATATTCCAACTTTGTTGCTGAGATGCAAGTGGCTTTTAGATAATGTGCAGCAAACTAATGAATAGTTGTGCTTATCAGAGAATTTAATTTGGTTCTAATGATATCATTCCAACCAAATAGATAATTTGCTTTACATATGAACTTGATATTGTAAAACACTATAGCTACTACTGCATGAATATATTACTAGGAAACACAGGGTTTGTAATTACCCATCTTAATTACGCCTCTATAATCAAAGAGAATGCATAAGTTAAAAGAATGAATTACAAAAACCTGCACTTTATCTCTGGCTTAGTAATAATACAATATAAGCACTTATTCTCTCTGTAATTTTTTTTTTTTTGTATGGTACTATCTAACTACTAGCCTAAATCCTGAGAGTACCTGGAAACATCAGGAAACAGGAGAAATAGCTTCTCCCTTCTCAGTACTCATAACAGAGGATTGTTTTGCAATTACCTTGTGTGCCATCAGACTTCACATGGGATCGTTCCTTCCCTATAAGATTAGCTATGTGAAGATAAAAATAAAAAGATCTCCAAAAGAGTTAATTCACCCAGCTATAGCTCCAAGAGGTGATTTCTCTCCTTGCACAACTGCCCTACATTACCTGAGCATCCTCTGCAGATTCCAGTGGAGAAAAGCTTCTTATCTTTTTCTTTCCCCTCATTTTCCATTTATCCTCGAGCATGTGGAGACCTAGGTGCCACTGACTTTAAGCAAGTCTACAAACCCCTTAGGTAGCTATGAAGAGTCTCATTCTACACAGTAGAAATAATTACAACTATACCTGGTCGGCAGGAAATGAATCTGTCCTGAGCACACCAAAACTATCAATCACCTTTCCACTGACACTCATTTTAATTTTAATCTTTCAGCCTAAGATAAACAAGAGATAATTTTTGCTTGTACCACCCAGGGAGAACAGCAATACACAAATTGTTATGTGGACAGTACAGTCAAGCTTCTCTGAAGCTCTGTTGGGTAAATAGCTCAGAACATTCCTCTTCGTGTGCACTGCTGGGAGAAGGCCAAGGCTCTTCATACATATTAAATATTTACATCAAAGAGCAGTGTCCCACTACAGTGATAGTTTTCTTCCAGAATTCTATTACACTTCATGTTCGACATGTGATTTTTAGCTTTTTTAAAGTCTCTCTCACAGCAGGATGAAAAATGTATTTACTCTAGGGACAACGATCTCAACAGTTATGACTCAGACTTCTGGTATATGTTACAAATTCTTCAGTTTAAAGGTAATGTCATAATTCAAGTGTTTTAATAGAGAGGAGTGAAACCATGAAAAATGTTACATTGAACAATGAAACTTCATTAGAAGTTTTAGGACTGGTGCCTTTTCTCACCAAGAAGATATAACACAAGTCAGAAATAAGTCAGTGATAAACAGGCAGTAAGAATAATTTGTTGTAGAGCTACTGTCATGTTGTAAGAGAAGGTCTTTGGCAGGACTGAGTATTGAGTGAAAATTGGAGCAAAGATATTTTTTCCAAGAGATTGCTAATAAAAACTTAAAAAACAACAAAAAAGCAAACAAAAAAACCCACCCAAACCTCCAAACAATTTTTTCTTTTACGTTACCAGTAATTGCAAGTTAAGAACCTTGAATTACATTTGCAAATTTTTTTTAAAAAAATCCTTTTCCTAGTTTGTATTTAGTTGCAAAATCCTTTAAATGGGAGTATGCTGTGAGGGTGTTAAGAGGGACATAATAATTAGGTAATCTCATTAATGTCACACAAAGATTTGCAAGCAAAATATTTTCACAGCATAGTTGAAAGCATCAGCAGATTGCCACTTGAGACAGCAAGGAATATTGCTGCTTGTCTTCAGAAAGTATAAACAGGTTCAGCACCTTTTTTAAGCATTCACCCCATGTAAGAAGGAGTGTGACACATTATTTAGCAGAATAGCCCTAGAGAATGAAGCCAATTTTTAGGTATTCTTTTGAAATGTGCCATTTAAAGTCATCCTTAGAGGACAGACATGTCAGCAATAGGGTTAATCACCACAATTTGTTGGTTTTTCCCCTGATTTAGCAGGATACCTTGAACAGAGTCACTGAGAATATGGTGTTTGTTTGTCAAAGCCATTGTGCAATATGATAGTCAACTGATAGGAAGCTTATACTTAAGGAGGATCTACATCATATTTAAATTTGGCTCTTATAATACAAGAAGAATTAGTGAAACTCAGACACCAGATTCACCAAACCCCAGCAATTAGTTCAGAAACATATTACGAGCACAGAGCTTTCTTTTTCAGGAAGCCTTCTGGTCTCCCTTGATCCAGTGGCCCTTTTTTTACCCTCTAGCTAATTTCTTAATATAGGAGGTTTCTTCAAGTTCTCTCATGAACTATTGAACCACAGAGAAAAAAGGCAATGTCACTGATCACAATGGGGACTTAAAAAGCCAAATTAAACGATGGTATGACAAGTATGGATGAAGAAAGTTAAACTAGATCAGCCTGGTGCAATAACCACTGTGTCTGGGTAGCAATTTCCTGGCCTCTCCATGAAAGAATGAGGATTTGTAAACCAGTTTCAAGAATGGCGGCGAGAACAGACATATGGGGTCTAAGTATTTTCTAAGTTTAATACACAAGGTTTACTCCAGAAATCTTAGCTACGCTGACACAATCAGCATAAGCAAATTATTTCTTTCAGAAGTCTCTGTGCACCAGCACAATGGCAGAGAAAAATTTGCTTTTGCTCCCACTAAACTGAAGGTGACATTAAAATGACTGTGACAATGAACCACTCACCATAGGTCTTCAAACCTGAACAACAATTCATACAAAGAAGTTTTTGAGGGCTACAGGGATGGCGACTTCAGGAAAACAACCAATGAACCAGTCAAACACCCTACCCCCCAAAAAATAGAAAGGTTGCCTATAATGTACAAATGGACAGTGGCTGAAAGAGTCAGATACTTGATTTTGCTATAGACAAGAGAACAGTCTTCACCATCAAGAAGATCAAGTTTCTTTGCAAGTTGATGAGCAGCTTCAGGCACCTAAAAATCCCATTTATTATTTGTACACTCACACAAAGGTTCAGAGAAGGGAATGTTAAAAAGCCATTATAATCTCCCAACTTCAAAACTGCCAAGCCATTGGGAAGTCCTGTCTGTCCTGAATTGTCTTTGTTACCAAAGAGTAATTTCCAACAGAAATTTCAAATTGTCCAAGAAAATCATCATTAGGACCCTTTCTTTGAAACATTCTCTCTTCCAAAGGCAGAATAAAAGATTTGGGCTATGTCACTACAGCAGCTCTGTACAACGTGAGTACTTTGTCTACACAATGGAAAGAAAAAGTAAAAATCTTCTACCCAAGTATATGAGTTACCAAGAAGATTTGCTCTTTACCTTTGGGAGTGGAGGGAAAACTTCATGCCATTGCTACCCTTAGCCTGAATACACATATTGGGTAAAACAAACTGAGAGGTGTCATATACAAAATATTCTAGTATATAATCGGTTTTGAATAAGCTCATTCACATGTAAAACCAAGGCTGGCAGGTACAAATCAAGAATGTGTTGTACACCTAAACTTCAAATATCTGAGTATGAGAACCACATGCATGCAAATGGACAGCATCAGCAGCAGAAAATGCAGCCATAAGGAGGCATAAATCTGTAAAAGGGAGGTTAATTAGACACTTGGGAATGATAAATAGCAGATCACACACGATTACTGGATGAAGGGAAAAAAAAGGACCAAATTGTTCAACTGGAGAAGGTCCAAATTAAAGTAAAAACAGTTTAAATGCTGAAAGAATGAAGATCAAACACAAAGTCATAGCCTATGGGGAAAGAAGGGATAAAAAGTTAGGGGAATACTTCAGCTACAGTCATGGGAAGAGATTAGAAAAGTTTATTCACGCTAGAATTCTCCAAGACAAAACTTATCAGCAGAAATGTCTAAAAGAAGAGTGTGCACCAATAAAGAATGTTATATAAGTGAACATTGATACAAGAAGCTATAACATATTTTGATTTTGA
The DNA here is from genome assembly GCA_013401135.1 of Cettia cetti. Classification (NCBI taxonomy): domain Eukaryota; kingdom Metazoa; phylum Chordata; class Aves; order Passeriformes; family Sylviidae; genus Cettia; species Cettia cetti. Next base: position 9,005 of record VZUI01087619.1, on the reverse strand, counting down.
TATGGAACATAAAAAATGTAAAGGGATAATAATAGGAAAAAGCTTATCTAGGAAGAGAATAAAATGAGACAAACTTAATTGTGAAGTAAAAGAAAAGCAAAATGACATACTCAGACAAAAAAATGACAACATAAAATAGGAACAGAGAGTTATCAATGTGATTAAGCATAATGACAAGTCCTAAGACATCTTCAAAGAGAATTCAGGTTATTAATGCAAGGAACTTAAGGGGATGTATACCAGCTGGTTAGGTATATTTATCTAAGGTAAGCAAAGAAAGGAAAATAAAATATATAAGTCTCCTCTGCTACAAAACCTCCACAAAATAAAGGGAAGGAATAATTCCTTGACTATGTATCTCTCTAGGCAGGTTGCTCAACCAGACCAGCAAATGAACAAACCACATGAGAAAGTGTCCCTCCAATGTGGAAGAATGATGGAAAATCCATTCCAGCCTTGTTTAACATTTCCCGTGTACAGTCAAGTAAAGATGTGCTAATTGCAACCCTGTGAAATATCAGCCAGAAAAAAAAGGGTCTTTTTTTTGTAAGACAAACTGTCAAGTACTATAATGTACTGTTTGTTTGTTCATTTATTGTTATTTAAATTGGCATCCAATCACCGTTAGTGAGAGAAAATGCTTCTGCAGGATATCTTGCAGAAATGTATTTTGAAGTAATACAGGTTATTATTCATTAATACACTTTTTGATCATGCAAGTCAGATTGATATTTGGCAATTTGGGTTTTGTTGTTTTGTTTGGGGTTTCTTCCTTTTTTTTTCCCTTTCCTTTCCTGTACTTTTTTTTTTCCAGAAGCTGATGCACCAATTACCATGGTCAATTGAATTACCCAGTCATCAACAGCAATTTATCACAGTTCAAATAATTGTTTCCTAATCTAACTCAAGGAGCTGCTAATATTTATGTATTTCTGTTCTAACATAAATTCAGTGGCATAAGTTCTGTGTAAGCTCTTCACTTGCAATACACTTCTATCTCCTTTCTACATCCACCATCTTCCATTCCCATTCTTCCCAACATGTCTTTCTGGGCCTTAGAGACAGATTTCCCTCTAGTTTCCTCCTGCATGTTAGTTCTATCATTAAAAAGTCAATCCTATGTAAGCTTTGTGCTGCACCTAAAGCAAATGCTGGTGCTGGCATTTCACCACCCAAACCTGATTAATTGACATATAATACCTTTTTCCCCATAACATACGAAACATGTGATAGACAACTGATTATAGCAACAGTTCTAGCCTCCCCTCCTTTTTTTTTAATTTTTTAAGTAAAAAAATTTGTACCCCACTCTTTATGGCTTTTCTTAGTCACAGTGTAAAGTTCACAGCTCCATTTTTCATCAGCTTATCACCTTACAATAGGAACTTACAATTTACAACACTGAAGTGAGATTACGAAATTATAATCCTATAATAATAATAATTTTGGTTCTTTGCCAGAGCTCATTTGAAATCAGCTTTTACTCCACACAGAATGATCAAATGTATGTTATTTTGTGAGATGGATGTGAACTGACAACTGACCTACTTCTGTCCCGGGGCTGAACATTTTAAAGGTGGATTTACCTTCCACCATGGAACACCAAAATGGTTAAAGAAAGCAGAAAATGTTTTTGAAGCACAGTTAACACCAACTTTGTAATCTTTATTATCAAAAATTACATTGTAGGCTTTTTAAGAAATGGAGAACCAGACACAAAAAATGAATTCAGCAAGAAGGGAGTACCACCAATGCCTGCTGTAGTACAGAGTGTGGACAGTCCTTCTAAACTTTCAAAGACATGAAAAATGGGAATAGGAAATGCAAAACTAGAAGGTATGCAGCAATAGTGAGCAAAATTTTAAGAGAATGACACAGAGAGATGAGAGACAATACATATCCAGAAAACAAATGAAGACAGTCCTAGTTATTAACCTTTATTGCTATATTTATTCTGCAATTCAAGAGGGCAAAGCCATGGACTGATTTAAAGTGATGGAAGTAACCAAGGACAGAAATTTCACATGTGACTTAGGACATTCTTTTAGTCTCATCATGGAAAAAGGACGATGTGATTGTCCCAAACAAGAGAAGAAGTAAAGCTTCAGGACAAACCAACTCCAAAGTTACTTAAAAATTAAAAAGCTTAACTTATAAGTAAGCCAATATAACTAAGATATTAGAATATTTGTGACAAGAATTAATTTATTAAGAGATGGAGACAATTAGATGTTTCGGTCAATTTGGACTTGTAAGAAACTTTAAGCAATTGATTCCAAAATGACATTTTAGGAAGTAGCAAGAATTTCTACAAAATGCTTTTACTACTTTAGAATCCAGGAAACAGATCAGATTCAGCAGCCAGGGAAACGATGGAGCATTTGACTCTGCTACGTCAGAGATTATCTGTGTTGAACAGATCAAGGAAATTGTGCCTGGGATTAGCTATTATTCAAAGAAGTTCTTTATTTTCTCCATCTCTTTGCTAATGCACACTTATACTTCTTTATACAGAACAATCTGCTTTATTTCAAGCTTTATTATGTGTTTTATTTGTAGTAGATGAATTAAGAAAAGCTAAACAGCATAAACCTCTGTCCCCCTTGGTACTACATTAAAACCCAACACTTAAATAAGGTTGTCCAACAGTAATTTTTAAGAAATGGTTACATGTAAACAATTTTATTACTTGAGGTAATTTATTATTTATTATAGTCACTTGATTCATGTGAAATGCAATATAGGAGGAAGAGTAATAATAATTAGTACTTCATATCTATTCTCACTACCTTGGTATACTCTAAATGGTGTTTTGTGTAGTAGATTATATAAAATGAGTGAAAAAAGAACTGTACAAATATATGTGTGTGGAACAAAGGCAACAGTGATTTTGTTGTCTGCACACAGAGTAACATATTCTGTTAAAACTTTGAAGTACCATTATGTTAAGCAAAATGTATTATGATTCAGAAATTAAAATGCATTTTTGATTGATTCACATTTCCAATTAAATTTATGGTCAGCAGAGACATAATGATATTATCCACAAATTTGTACCAGATATAATAATAACACCCTACTACATCTGTGCTGTAAAAATATAACAATAGTGCACTATCACTGGTTCTAATTACCTCTTATCCTTTAGAGACTGGCAGGTGGCCAACAAAATGTGGATATAAAATCAGAATATAATCAGATAAAGGGAGATGAAACTGTTATTGGCTTTTAGTTATGTAAATTAAGAATTTTACTCAACAGGTTATTTAGTCATCCTGATGAGTGGAAACATTCATTTGGAAGACTAATTATACAGTACTTACAATGATTAGAACACCCAATTGTTTCTATTGCAAAGAGTATAAAGTAGATCTTGAATTATATTAAGTTAGTGGTGAAAAATAATTTTGTTTATTTCTTTTACAGGAAATCTCCAAAAGAAGCCTAGTACAGACAAAAGCAATTGGCCCAGTGGTGAACCTGTAAGAAATTCTCTCTCATCTAAATTGATTTTCTTTTGCTCTGCCTTTCAGACCTGCTTTGAGTAAATATCTTGCACACAGATGTACTCAACTACTAGAAACAGTCTTTCAGATGAAGCACAAATGGAGGACCTGATCACTTGAATCTCTTGAGACAGCACAGTTCAACTGAGAGGACAGCAGTGTTTGCTGATATCCCTCCCACCAAGTTTCCTCAGCTACTGGGCTAAGCAAATAGCAGACCTATTTGCTTTGCAAATATTTGAGTGAAGTATAAAACAAATTGTGACTTGTACTGTGCCCATGACCATATCACATTTAGTTCATATAAACATGGTTATTTCCTACCACCATTACCCACTAAAACGACAATTTTCACTTGTGTTTTGCCAGAGGGAAAAGCCTCTATTATGCAGACTTCCTAAAGGGCTGTGTTACTTAATTCCATGAGCCACTTAAAATTGAATAACAGCATTTCATGATTTATTTAATAGATAGTACATCATAAACCCTGTCTTGCACAGGTGTGTAATCTACAGGCAACCCATACAACAAGATTAATTCTCTAACATATTTTGCATGACAAACATCCAAAACCACTGTGCTAGTTCATGTTCATTTCAAAGGGGAAGGATTTGAGCTGCTGACATAACAGCCTCCAACACTGATCATTGTGGGAGATGAGAGAGATAGGTGACTGCAGATAAGGAAAACAAGGAAACAAGCAGAGGGTTTTATCCTCCAAAGACATAACTGAGTCTATTAATGTTCATTGTACAAGTTTCCAATGGTTTTTGCAAACAAAGTGCTAAAAGACCATAAGTTGTAACATCAAAAAAAAAAAACAAAAAAAACCCAAAAAAACCCAGAAAACAAACCAAAACCAACCCTAATGAAGTAAGACAATTTGTTACTATTCATTGCCTTGGCTACAATTATCTCCTTCACAGTCCCACTGACAAGCACAAATCTCAAAAAAACCCACATTACTTTTCACCTTTAGAATGATGTACCACCCTATTATGTTATTGAGCAATAATAAACATGTAATACAATTGTTAAATTATCCTTTTTCTGGTATTAGTCTTTGTCTTATCGGAATTGCTTCAATCGTAGAAACACAGAATAGCCTGGGTTGGAAGGGAAACACAATGATCATCGAATCCAGCTCCGGCTCTGCACAGGAAAATTTAAAAAAACCCACACTGAATCAACACTTCATTTTAAACTTTTTTTCTTTTCTAATTTTACTCTTTTTGTACAATAAGTAAGCAGATTTCCAGATACCCACTCTCTATTAAATATGCTGCTTTCAAATTGAAGAGTAATCTCAGCAAAGGTGAGATAGAATATCTGTACATCAGTATTGTTTCTTTCTTCTCTATCATTTGTATAGGACCAAAGATGACAGGATTTGGAGTCCTCTACTCTACTCTTAACTGTTTAGAAGAAAGAAAGCCCACTTAAGAGCTACAACACTACCGAAGTTCTCTTCATTAGTTTCTCAGGGAAACATTCCCTCCTGCTCACTCTGAGCTGTAACTATGTTGATTACAAGGTAGATGCAGCAGGGTAACCTTAATCCCATGGCTGCAGCAACTACTGCAGGACACATGGAATGAATCATTGCTCAATTTTCAATGCCTCTTTTTCTTGAAGGAAAAGGACAAAGAGAATGACCTTCTTGAAGACCTCATTGGTGAGGTGCTGTGCATCAGATACAGGTTTTGGGCCCAGAAGATAAACCTGGACTAGGGTCCTTGGGATGCCCAAAATATGGCGCCCACAGTTGGCTGTGGCAGGCCCTTGTCTTTGGCACTCTGTTATGAAATTTCAGGAGCTCCTGCATTTAGGTGAATGGCTATTGTCCTGTGCAGCCCAATATCTCCTGACTCCTACCACTCAAGCTGCCTTCACAGTCACAGTTTGCCTTGCATCCCACCGTCTTGTCACTTTCATTGCTTGAAGGCCAGAGATGGGAAATGCAGTACTGCTTTGTAGAAGACGATGATCACTCCATCAGCTCATTAGCCACTACATGTGTGGAAGGGAGAAGGAATGCACAGCAGAATTGTGTCAGAAAAGCCTAGGGGGGCTCTACTCCCAGGGCGAGGCTTCATGTGCAGCTGACTTTGCAACAGGACTAAGGGGTGGAAATTGAATGGGCAGATTTTGACTCAATTAGTCTCCACACAGGAGACCGCTCTCAAAGTACCAGAGGAATAACTTCAGAAAATATAACAGACCTTGAAGTCAGTAGATCAGCAGGGCTAATCTCTCCTCTGAGTTTAAAAATGCCTTGCACACATCTTTCCTTTCACCTATGAAAGCATTTAAAGAACATAAAGCACATACCAGGATGGTGGTGTAGAACATTTCCAGAGGAAGCTCCCAGTGTTGGGTGGAAAAGGGAGCAGACTGAAGGATTGTCTCTGTATATAGGTGTGTTAGGTTCCTTTTCCAGGTCCCAGCATGAAGAGCTTAGAAATGCTCTCCTCCAACAGAGCAGCCCTGGGATCCAAAGAGTACAAGCCGGTTGGCTCGGTGGCACATTTCCCTCTCAAGGTCTGTTGTAGATCTCTACACCAAGGCCTGTGCACTGAGTCCCACACAAAGAGCAGTTGTTCCAGGTGTCAGAAGCATGACGTTCACCTTCCTGAACTCTTGCCATTGCTCATCAGTCTTGCACTGTCACAAGATTAAGAGACTTCTGGTTCCTCCCCAAGTCCTTTGCCTCTGGAGAAATTCCATTCAAAATTCTTTTGAAAGTATCAACAGGAGATAAGGCTGAAGACAGGACTGACAGCAAGGCCACAATAAAAGTCCAAGTTTGATTCAGGAAGCAAAGACAGGCAGACTTACTTTACACTGGATCTTAGCCAGGATTGCTGGCCCTTGGATGAAATGAAGTAAGGCTCAGGTGTAGAGATGGGGGGAGGTCTCAGGAGAAGATGATCAGGGACATTGAAGTCAATTAATACCCTCAGGGACCTGACAGCTAGACAGAGATTTAGATTCAAAACCATAATACTGCCACTATGGATATATATGTGTGTGTGTGTATATATATATATATATATACACACACATACACACACACACATAAAAAGCCTTCTAGACTTAATTACTTTTATATGGGACTAAAAAAGAAAAAAAAAAGAGGAAAGATGCAAATAAAGTTCTCTCTGTAAAATCATGCAATTTAATAATAATCCCATTGGATACAAAAAGCACAATATTTTTCTATTAAACTCACATTCTGCCTCCAAACAGTAACTTTAGGGGAAACAGGCTAAAACTGAATGTCAGAGATTTTCCAGCTCAATGGCACAAGACATGCATTGAAATTGCATCCCTGAACTTACATGTTGCTCCTTACAGAAAGAAACAGGCCACCTGATTGCTGACTCCCTCTTTTTCTCCTGAAACAACAACAAAATGCAGTTTTGAAGCTGCCTAAAAATCATGCCTTTTTCAAATCAAATACACACAGGATACAAACTGACATAATTTTTTGCTAATAATTTCTTCCTTGGAAATTTAATAGTTTTTATGTAACAAGAAAGAAAAAGGGAAGTTAGAATAAGAAACTATCTGATTTTTAAAATCAGAAGTAATTTAAATTATAAAAACTGAGCCAAAGTAAGAATTTGTTTCTGAACTCTAAAAATCTATGGGAAAAGCCAGATTAAGCTCTCATATTTTGAAGAGGTTCCTAGGTCTCTGAGAGGACAGAGGAAACAGTCTAATGGTATCATATCTAAATATTGCCATGTTTAGATACAAATCAAGACCAAAATGTTTCAGTTCCTATAATGACCATTCAGAAAGGTTTTACTGGGATCAACAAAACCTGTGAGACATCTTTTGTAGCCACAGGAAAACATTTTTTATCTGAACTACTATCTATTTGAAACACTATTCCTGCTCTTCCCTTTTCCTCAGCAAAATGGGTGTTTTGCTGACACCAAAAGGTAGAAAAAAGAAAGGTACCATGTGAACCTGTGCAAGCACAGAGAACAGTGAAGTGATTTGCAACCTGCTTCCTATTTATATATTATTTGTTTGAATCTGTGTGAATTGTTTTCTATATTTTTGATAGGTAAAAGCGAAGGAAAAAAAGAATAAGCATTCAGTAGGTCAATTATTGATATGAGAGTCTGAGCAAGCAACAGCTAAATTCACTATGGTAATATATCTGCATGGGTCAATGGCTATTGACTGCCTGAAAATAAAGGTCGATCACACTGATAGATTTCAATGCCATAGCTATGAACATTTATTAATAAATACAGCGCAGAAGTGATTTTTGACTCTGTTGGAAAAGACAGATAATCAATATCCTTGTGTCCTTGCTGAGGCTGAACTTTGTACTTGGATTATGTTAATTAGAGACTAAATAAAGCACTGATGCTTTTTATATAATTAAGATATGGACGAAAATAATAAAGGTGGCTTTTGTTGGTTATTTGATGAAGAAATGAGCAAAACCCCACCAACGCCATTTTAAAAAATAACATATTTTTTTCACAAGCATCCTCTCCTATCCCAGATATTATTCCTAATATATTCTTGCTGCAAAAATAAATTCAGCACTTCACACTGCAGAAAAACATGGACAAGTGGTTTGGACAATTTATATAAGAGCCCAGAAGGTGTGGACTAAATTTTTTTTGGACAGGTGGACAAGCTATAAAGGTCAACTGATGCCTGGATATTACATCCAGACACCATTGTTTTGAAAGACATTTGAAGTTTCCTTTTGGAAAGAAGCACAAGTTCAGAATCCTGGCAACCTGACATAATCTGAATGCTGCCATCCCTTTCCACTTATCTCCATACCCCACCACCCTGCCTGGCATGTAGACTTGTACAGCTGAGCTGGATGAGGGAGTTAATCCAGCTGAAGACTAACGTCTTACAGCCTGAGGAAGGTAGGAGTAGGATACAAATGGAGCAGCTCTCCACTCCCAGTGTGGTCTTCAAAATGTTAGAAGGCTGGAAATACAACCAGGAAACTGAAGCAGGGCTCAGTAGCATGGCCTAAAGCAACCATTAGCTGTAGTGGATGCGTCCTGAGATGCAAACTGCAAAGGAGTGAGCCTAAATATGTATCTTATCATCTGTGACCTTTTCTGTGAAACAACTGAGTTTCAATCACTCACCACAACGACTGGCACAAGTATTTTATTATGCCATTTCACTGCTTTTCATGGCCATTTCAAGAAAAGCCTAAATTATTGAGGTATTTCATGAAATACCTGGCATTAATATTCCAGCTTGTCCTAGGGTGACTTTATGATGTTTGTATCCCCAATCGTCGATTCTGTTTGTGCTGTATATTGAGTTTCTGTATCTTTAAGACTGATTCTGAGAGTGAACCAGGGAGAGAAGACGCGCGGAGTTTGTTTGAGAAACAACCTGACTCCCACACATTCTTTCGTCGGTACTCCTGTTTTTGGAGGCACGGACAGCGGTGGGTCAGAGATCTTTTTGCTTTTAGTTAGTTTTAGCTAGCTGAGG
>VZUI01087599.1:0-27506 GCA_013401135.1 Cettia cetti | reverse complement strand
AAAAAAAAAAAAAAAAAAAAAAAAAAAAGAAAAAAGAAAAAAGAAAAAAGAAAAAGAAAACAACCTCTGCTACCCATTATAGAGTCACCAAGGAGTTGGCTTTCCTACAGCTGGGCTCACAAATGAGCAGAAAACCAAAGGTGGAAGTGGCGATGTGTGGTGACCATGACCCAGTGCCATCATTTTCCATATAATGTCCTTTGGTAACACAGGCCATTTGCAAGGGCAGAACTCACAAGTGATGGTCATCATGTTACAGCCATCATCTGCAAGTATTTGTTGATGCTATTGACTGAACAAAAGGTTTATGAGGCAGAAGATGTATTTTTCTAAATGCTGCTGTGCTACCTATAACCTAATTAACTTTACTTTAGCCAGCTGAGTATACCTGGAAACCAAATATATCATGTGGCAATTATCTTTCCTCCTTCTGGCTTAGTACACTTAAGTTGTTTATTGAAAAGGTTAAATATTGATTGAAAATGGATAATAGAACCATATTACAGTTGTATGCTAAATGGCAGAAGTTGCCTGTAAAACATTTCCAGTTACCCCACAGTAATGCAGTTAGAGAGCAGCAATCTGCTGCAGAAGCACCCAGGAAAAAAAAAATCTAAAAAAAAAAAAAAAATCGGGGAAAAATACAAATCACCCACAACGCAGCCGTTCTTATCAGCACGCTGAGTTCACACAAACATGTTGGGAAGTTCAGTCATTAATTATCACGATGTTGAAATAATATAATAAAAATAATAATTGCTTGTGAAGCGATCTGTTGCCTCCCTCCTCCTCCTCCTCCAACGAAGGCTCCTCTCTGTCTCTGCCTTTCTCCCATGCCATGGGAAGCCACACAGACAAAGTATCAAGTGATCACATAGCATGAACTACAGCCCGAGGCAAAGCTTGTTATTTTACTTGAAACGGTGATGCATTTAGGACCCAGAAACTGTCAATAATTTTTTCTGACTTCCAGGGGATAAAAATTCCAATTACGGGAACTTTACTGTGAAGCTGCATAGTCCAGAGCCACATATTAATATTACAAAACATCCTTAGCACCCATCAGCTCAGTTTTATCTGTAGTTTAGATCAAAATTGAGTGGATCTGTGAGATTAAGCTGATTTAGTCTAATTGTTGCTTGTTCTGAAAAGTGGAAAGTGTATCTTGAAAAAAAGCTGGTTGAAGGCTCTGTGGACAGTAACACAATTTGACTTGGCATCCTTCAGCCAGTTGGCTTCAATAAGTCTGAGAATATACATTCAAAGGCCTATGGCCATTTTTCTCCCTGTATTTTTTTCGACAAATCATGGGTTTAAGTTTCCTATGTCATCACAGCAAAGACCTTTTTCTGTAGGAATGGGTTGAGGAAGTGTTTTTTAGGCTCTGTCCCTTAATTTCTGGGATGTGGGAGATGAATTCAAACGTGTAGAGAAGTGTGCAGAAAAAAATTTATCTGTTCTTGTGCTCTACCCCCAGGGAATCACAGTGGAGATTAAAAAATAGACAGAGGAAGCGTGAAAAAATTAACCTTGCAGGGCATGTCCTCAGTGAGGGGCCAAGGGGAGGCTCCGGGGGTGGAATGGGAGGAGAAACCACACGGCTGCCATGGAAATCCTTGGGAAAAGGAGGTTGGGGATGGAGCTCTGCATTCCTCTGGTGGCTTTCTCCTCACCTGCAAGGAGCTCAGCCCTCTGTCCTCACCTCGCAGCAGCAATGCACGCCAACATTATTCCTGGTGCTCTCCCACCACGCTTTCCCATCTGTGCCACTCCTGGGGAGTGAGAAAGTGATGATATAACTCGGTTTAATACCACAATAATATAACCACGCCAGAGAGAGTTCCTCCCACTCTGCTCTTCTCCACTTTCTCCTCCATCAGCTGGGGACTTACATCTCTGACTCTCATCTTTATATATATGAGGTCTTATTTTTCTTTCTCTTTATTTTTTTCCTCTTTTCCCTTTAAATAAGGCTGCTGTGCTCACGTGGCATTATTGGTTGCTAATAGCCCAGTGCCAATACATCTCTCAGGGATGGACAGATGCACACACAAGGCTGCACAAGGCATAGCTAACAAATGTGTTTATTATTGACAGAATAAGAACTGCCACGCTGGAAGATTAAAAGTTGACTGCCTGAGGTTCCCCCCTCCGGTTAACAGTTCACAGCTTTGTTATTTCAGGTCAGAGACAAACTAAGCCTAAAGATGTAAAGCAGAGTCTGAGTGGACAGAGAGGTGAGGCTGCAGCAACAGCAATACAGGATTAGTTCTGCTCGTTGTCTTGCTACTTTTGTAAAGGCAGCCTGGGATGAAATTATAATAAAAGTGTTTTTCACAATATCGTGTTTTCTGAAAACCTCATACTCGTTACCCAGTGTTTTCAGGTATAAATATTATATACATAATTGCACAGTGTTTTTTTCCTCTCAGAAACTGAATTGTTGTAGCTGTGTAGGTGTAAGAGTCTACAAGAGACACAGTTTGTAGGGGTAAACAATACCTCAGCACTATATTTGCTGATAGCCTTCTTTATTTTAGCAAGAGGTGGGTTGGTTGGTTGGTTGGTTGGTTGTTTTGTTGTGGCTCCCTAATTTTTCTTTGGATCAAATTTACCTTGGATGCCTTAGGATTATGTATAAATAACTCTGTATGATTAGTGCAACATCTTCTGCTCATTTGGCTTAGTAAAAGTGGATGTTGTGCATTTACAAAAGGTTCCCAAATCAGTAATTACCTGTGGAGGCAAGATTAAAGTGGCTTTTGTTATTTAATATTTCTTTCCCCTGCACTTTTGAATCAAAGTTTAATATAAATAATAATCAGACATATCTGCTAGTGTTACAAAAAAATAACAAAAATCTTTGCAGTGTGTGAGAGACACAAAATAATGCACCAGTTTTACAGTCAGATGTTGAAATCCAAATATAAATAGAAAGAGACAAGAGAACATGTAAGATGTATGAGCTTTGATACACAGGTTGAGCTTTTTTGTTTGTTCAGGAAATTATTTTAGCAGCTTTCTTGTATTGTTTGGAAGCCTTGGCATTTGGGGAGGTACTGAAGTCTGTGCATTTTAATTTTTCACAAGGAGTAGAACAGCTTTAGAACCATCAGAATTACTGTGCATTTTATTTTTCGTACAGCTGCTAAAAAGGTGTCTTCACCATGGTTAATTATTAACCTTTCCTTGTGTATAATGGCATTATCTTTAAAAAAAAAAAATAAAAGGAAAAGAAAAGAGAAAAGGGAATAGAATGTTTTTCTATGTTATCTCCTTGGTTGGTTGGTTTGGGTAATGAGGATCCAAAATGAACCTCCTGCAATTTTATACCTTATCGAGCCTAAACCCCGACGTTGCGCGAAGTATTTCAAAAGCCTCCCTTGATCCAGCCCGTAATGCTGCTGAAATATGTTGGGCAAACATGTCCCCTACCTTCCTGCATCCTGCCAAATGAACTGCAGCATTCCAATATGGTGCCACATGTGCATGGAAGCCCGTAGCACTTCGAACAGGTGCTGCTGGAACGCGCTCGACAGAGATATCGGAGGAAGGTCATCTGCGACAGCAAGCACCCAAAATATCAGGGCAAGTTGCAACAGACACCCAAAAATATCAGTGCAAGGTTACCTCTGCACTGCCAGGGTGCTGCTGCACCAGTGAAAAAGATGCTGTGTTATTTTCCTGGGGAAAAAAACCCAAAACAACACTTTGGGAGGAAGGTTTGGGGCAAAGTGAGTGAGGATGTATGAGGGAGAGCTGGAAGAGATGAGAAGTGATAAAAGGGATTATGACACCTTCAGAAGGGCATGTGTTTGAATTGAACAAATTGGACAGAGAACGAGCTGCTGCTCTGCATTTTCTTGCATGAAAATTTGTTTCTTCCAAGACAACAGAGTTAAAAACATAAAGTAAGGAGGAAACATTAAATACAGAAGAAACATAAAATACAGACCATATCCTAACCATAAAGAGTGGTGGAGCTTAGGCTCTTTTATGAGGGCAAAGGTATTTTGTAGGCTTATCGTTGCATTTTGCACTTACTGCCATGTTTTCAGGGTGGAAAAAAAAACCCCAAACACAACCCAACAAACATTGCCTCCGTTTAGGCTGGGACTCGGGCAATCTGTCCTCTGCATCGTTCTTGGCCTTTGTCTGACATTTATGGTCTTATGTTTATCATTGTGAACAGAGACCCAGTTTGCTCCCTCTCCTCTCCTCTCCCCGCTGCTCCTAACGTGGCATCTGAAGCTGTTAAAATTATAATTAACGGGGCTGCATTTCCCTGGGATTGATTCCCATTGAGGGGCTTTAGCAGATTTCCCTGCAAACTGCTACTGTGCAGCGCAGCAATGCATGGAGACACTTTATATCTTATTTGTGTTTAAAAGTCAGATATTTTGTTCTGGATAAACTTCAGAAATGCTCTTCAATTCTCAGTGAGGCAAGCATTTCAATTTTCTGCAATATTAGCAGGGGTAACTAATGATGGCTAATTTTTGCCTGTAGTATTTCCCTCAATCTGCTTGTGCACTTTCAGTTACTCTGGCAGCAGCAGCATTTGTACATTTTCTGGTCACTAAACACTCAAGTACAATTGTAAGTGATCAGTTTACAGTTGGCCAACAAAAGAGCTGCAGGAATGTCTACAAGAAAAAGAAATTTGAATAAATATTCATGTGTATAGCCCATGTTCCATGGGCAAGAGAGAAGGACAGAGGACAACTCAAATATAATTTAGCTATATTCAAAATATATTTTGAAAAGGAAGTTCATGTTTTTATCCTGCCTTAAGAAGGTCCAGGATAAATCCAAACCACACAGATTTTGAAAATACATTAGCATGCTTCTTCATGTTGAAAGTTAAGCCTCTTCATCCATTTTGTCTCTGATTAATACTTCCATCATATTTTTTTTAAAAAATGTTCAAACTATAGGTTTAGGACAGAAGCAATTGGATTTATACATCAGGATAACACCACCTTATGAACACATTTGAAAGGTTTCTAGTTCAAAGAGAATAATGAAGAAGTAGGAGGAGATAGGAAGATAACATTTTAAAAATACACAATTGTAAAACTGGATGAGAGTCCTTTCACTGATAATACCTCAAAAGTGGGAGGCTTCAATATAATTTGTTAATCTCTCCAGCTCCTGGGTTATTCAGAAGAACTGAACATAAATGGCAAGGAAATATTTTTAAGTGAAGAGGCAGCTCACTTGTGCCCTTCCTAATTAATATTTCCCTTTGAAATCTAATTTTTGTCCAGCATTTCGGATGGCGCTGTTTGTGATGGAGTGGCAAGAACAGTTCAAATTAAATCAGAACTCTATGGAGACAGTTCAACAGCTCGTGTCACAGGGAAGCTCTTGTTAGAAATCTCACATCCTGCAGAAGATATTTCTCTGTTTTTCTGTGAAGAGGTGTCATTGTTCGTGACACCGCTCTGCAGACATAATGCCACAGAAAACAGGGGAATGCACTGTGGGATTTGCATGTTTTATACTAAAATCATCTGAAATGCAGGGAAACCTGCACAGCTCCGTGCCTCGATCAGATCAAATCAGCGTGCACTAAAAGGGAAATCCGTCACATTAAGTATCACAATATTAAAGGCTAAATTATGGCTTTTGCAGCGGCAGCCTCGCGGGGCCCGGGGGGGAGAGGGGCAGTGCTGGAGGCTCTGCAAAGCGCTGAGGTGCTCAGATATCCTCCAGGGACACTGGCAAAGGCACTTAGGAGGGGCATCTCTCTAGCACAGAGATGCTGAAACAGATTCTTCTGCTCAGCACCACCTTCCTCGGTGCTGGATACCTCCAGCAGAATTTGGACCTCGAGTCTTTCCTCATTTCCTCATGGCCAGGGGGAGTGATTTCAGTGTCAGTCGTTATTAGCCCTCTTTATAAGTGTACAGGATATTCCTCTGCCCATCCCTCCCATCCCTGTCTCAGGACATTAGGAGACACAAACACAGGCTGCTGCCCCTGCCCCTGCCAGCCATGATCCTGTAAAACGCCTCTTCTCTCCCTCTCTGCCACCTCCAATAGCTTCTGAGTGCAGGAAAGACATCCTGACTGCCTGGATTCGTAAAGGCAGGAGGCAGAATGCTTTGCTTTCATCATCTATTGCTGTGAATAAAGGCCACCATGTCTGATCCTTAGTGTCAAGGCCGTAACCTCAACGGGTAAATCCATGTAGGTTCCCAGAGTTGAGGCTGCAGCCATGGCTAGCAGGTGGTCCTGCCTTCCTTTCCCACCTCTTGATGCTGATGACTCTGATTTCCTGCTGAAATCACAGAAAAAGGTGAAAATTTAGTGCTTTAAACACTGCAAACATGCACATGTGGGTATTAGGAGTGAGAGGAATGAATCATAGGTTCACAGAAGGGTTTGGGTCGGAAGGGACTTCAAATATCTTCTTGTCTCACCCCTGCCATGGGCAAGGGACACCTCCCACTATCCCAGGCTGCTTGGACACTTCCAGGGATCCAGGGGCAGCCACAGCTGCTCTGGGCACCCTGTGCCAGGGCCTGCCCACCCTCCCAGCTAGGAATTCCTTCCCAATCTCCCACCTAACACTTTCCTCTGGCAGTGGAAAGCCACACTCCTAATCCTTAATCTGGACCCACTCCAACAGGTTCGTGCCATGAAGCATCAGTATTCCCAACCTCTCTTAAAAAGCAGTGCAATGTTGTAGATGACACTAAAGGTGCCAATAATATTTGGAGGTAAATTTTTCCGTGCTCTTAGAAGTCAGTTTGCTCTTTGAGGGGACTTTGAGAGCTCTGGCCAAGCATGGCTCAAGGACTGGCAGAGCTGAGATCACCCAGACCTCCTGACTCCTGCCACAGTGCCAGGGTTTGTTGTTAAATCCCAGTTTCTTCACAAACCAGCTGTTCATTTGGGACATAATGCAGGATCTATCTCTGGGTGTATTTCCATGCATTGTTCAAAGAGTTGCAGCCCAGTCAGCACGTTTCCAGTGAAACACAACGTTGTTCCTAATCTGATGAGGGAATTTCTCTGTCCAAATCCAAACCAGAGATTTTGGTGAGTCACCAGAAAATGCTTCTCTCAGCAGCAATTAGGCATTGCTTTGGAACACATGGCACTACAAGAAAATGAGAACCATCATTTTAACTCCATATATTTTTCCTGAGTTTTCCTGTTGCATGTTTTCAGTCATGACTCTTGGAAATGTGAGCAAGTGCTGTGTTGGTGCCCATTTTGTGAATCCCATATTTCAATCAACCTGGGAGTACAATGATATAATTTATCTCTTCTCGGGAAAAAAAAAAAAAAGTCAAAAGTAATTGTGAAGTTTTAAATAAAATCAGAATTCAGATTTAATTTGGAAAAACAATCAAGGAATTTATGAACTTATCTAGAGCTTAAATAAAATCAGAATTCAGATTTAATTTGGAGAAACAGGGACCTTAGCTTGAATTCAAGATTGAATTCAATAAGCCCTGGAATCCAAAAGCCCCTCAAGTAGGTTTTCTTTAGACATTGTCAGCAGTTCACTGGAGCTCAGAGGAGGGCAATGGATGAATAGATGTCATGATTTTGAATTCTTGGATTTTGTTGGCAACATAAAATTGTCAGAAACAAAGCACAAGCATGTCAAAACCTCAGTCTGGCGGGACCTTAAAAAACCTGAAGTTCAGGAGGCTGGCTGTGTTTTACAGCTCATTTTCTGATTTTAGCTCAGCTGGGAAGCATGAATTTGCAGATGAATTTGTGTTTGTGATGAACTCAGGAATTCCTTGCCCAAACAGCTGGAGCAACTTCCTGTGAGCAAACCTAAGGGAAGGAAAGCCCCATGTAGATCTAAGCTCAGATTTCCTTCCCTGACTACAACCAGAGAAGGAAAAGGTCTTCCTTCAAAAGATCTTCCTTCAGAAAGGTCTTTCTTCAAAAAGATCTTCCTTCCTCTGTCACAGCAGATCACAAAATATTTCCCCCACCTATTTCCACTTGACCCAAGGTGTAGAAAGAGGCCAATGCATGAAAATCTGGATCAATTAGCAGATTAAATCTGTGGTGGGGAAAAGATCCAGAAGTAAGAAGTTACAGGACTGACTTGTCTCACTGGTGCATCTTCCAGCATCATTCACAGGGAGCAAATGTTAGCAAATGGAATAGGAATGATATTGTGGAATGATGATTTTATTGGCAGCTGACTCCAGTTTGAAAATCCCACAGTACGCTTTCACTTTCCCTGGGCAGGAGAATCCATAGAATATATAAATTCTCTTCTTAAGGGAACAAAATCAACTACAAACAGACTTCTAAAATCAGAACAAATGTTTAAAAAAAAAAAGATTTAAATATCCTTTTATCTGTTTTCTGCTTGTAGGTCAGCACTTCCAAATCAGTTGAACATCACTGTACATTGAATATAGCCTAACATATGTAAATAGACTGGCAATTAGAATGAAGGGAAAGACTCATATTTGGTGATGTTACAAATGAGGTCATGGCTATTTTTTAAGGCTTCTCTTAATAGAATTGTATATTTGCCTTTCAAAAATGTCAGGAAAAGTTATATGAATAGGGGGGGTTTTGCAGTCTTTCTTATAGTATATTTAGAATTTTGACATAATTTGAAATTTGTCCTTTTAATTTTTTCTTTGGTTTTTGTTGTTTTTTTTTCCTCTCATCTCTATTGTTGTTTTATGCTTGATGGTTGATTTGCACATAAATTCCTTCTGCTATGTTGAAAGTCACACAGGATCCGGCCCTTAGGGGAAATATTCACAAGAGATTTGGTAAAATATTGGTTTATATTTATCTGATTTTTCCACAGCAGCAAAGAAATACTATGTCATTATGGACGTTTTAATTTTCTCTATAATATAATTGATAAAGATGGGGGGAAAATGAGATCTTCAAATTTAGCTTATCTAACAAGAAATATTTCTGAAAATCCTAGAAGAAAAGAATCATATTTCATGTTTTTTGTAGGTAAATTATTCAAAGTAGCATTCTGAAAACACAAAAATAGATAAATACTGAAGTTGTTGCCCAACCAGGCATACCTTGTGATGTCCAAATATTTATTCTTGCAGCGATAGAATTTAATTGATGGTGGAATGAAAAAAAATAAGCAAAGAAATAAAGCTAATGCCAAAATTTGCATTTATAGCATTTCTGGTGCTGTTAGTGTGGGAGGCCCTTGCTCTGCCTTGGGATCACGTGTGGGCATGGTATCTAACAGAAAAAATATTGTTGGAAGGTGAACATAGAGAAAAGAGAATATTTTTGTTGTGATTACTGCTCTATAATCAGGGATTCAGCTGCCTGTCAGAAAATCCGAGGTACCTAATAGGGACTTTGGGCTACAAGTATCTCAAATAAATGAGGATTTTTCTGAAGCTGAAGGCTACTCAGAAGGATAGACAGGGATTTCCAAATGTCTCCTATCCAAATGAACTGCTTTTAAAACAACAAAAAAATTGCTACTTTTAATGGAAATTTAATCCTTCTTTCACAATAGGATCTTTTTTTGGAGGGGGAGGAAGTAGAGAAGAAGCTTTAGACAAAAATATCAAAACAACCAAACCACAAAAAATCAGGATTCCCTCTTACATTCAGGCTGCAAACAAATCTCCACTGGCTTTTAGCTGGAAAGTAATCTGGCATACAGAAACCAATAAATGGTGGGTTTTCAGTGGCTTCCACCTGTTAAGGAGTTGCAAGACAGCAGTAGCCTTTTCAAATCCATTAATAATGCAGAAGGTCAATATCTAAACAGATATATTGAATTACACTCTGTATCATTAGAATAGCCAGTCTTTTTGTATCACAGGTGATTTTTTTTCCCCCCTGCCATTTGACCCCTTCAAGCTAATTAAAATACAGAGTTTATTTTTTTTAGTAATGTTAGGGATACTATTGTGCTGTTTATCTCAGTGGTTACGCTCCTCAAAATTAATTTAAAAAAAGACACTACCTACTGCAGCAAAGTGTATATTGATTTTTATTAACTTTGCAGCTCCAGTCACTCAGCAAAACTCCCCAAACAACAGAAAATCAAAAAAAGCCAACCCAAAAGCCTTTCTCAAAGAGTATTTTTACAACAGTGAGGATATTTCACCAAGGTAATTTTTTTTCTTCAGATTATTATCAGTTTCTGAGAGTTTAGAGGTATAAAATGTATAGAAACATTAGGAATTCAGTGTTTGTGCTCTGCAGTGATCTGCAATATTTCAATATTACAATCATTTCATTGCTGAACAGGTTAAAAATAAGGCAGAGCCTTCATTTGCTCTTATACATTTCCCCCTTATGTTTTAAAATCCATAGTAATATCAAATTCCAAAGCCATGAAATCTGCTGTCGGCGTCTCCCATTGACATTTTCTGTTTGTGTAGAGGAAAATCAGGTCAAACCAAGCCACTCACAGCATCACAGCCCTGTTTCTGCAAAATATTTTGTCACTACAGAATGTGGTGATTTCGGTGCATGTGTTCCAGTTTTCTGAATTTAGTGATTGATCTCAGGGTGTTCGAGAGCTGAATCTTTGCTGTCTGAGACCTTAAAAAACACTGACTGCAAAGGTTTAATCCAAACCCTGTTGCCTTCACTGATGATAGAGTCAAACCCTAAACACAGATCACATAGAGTTCAGTGATTTATGTCAATGGGGAGGGATCCTTGACAGTCTTCAAAATAATACAGAATCACAAACCCTGAAATTTAAGGAAAAATTTAAATTGGGTTAAATTCTCTTCTACTCAAAACTGCAATTGTAGTACGAAGTTCCTTCAAAATCAACTCGTTTTCCTTTTCAGCTAACTTATCTGGTTTAATTAGCAGCAAACACTCCATTGATTCTTGTCCAACAAAGGAAAATTCCATAGTTCAAACCTCTCTGAAGGAAAATCCTGTTCATTTAAATATAGGAATTACAGTTGCAAAACGAAGCAATTTTTCCTAACAATCTGTGAGTCAAAAAGTCCTTATTGGAAGTTAAACTGTGTTTGAGTGGAAGATTATTTTTCCCAAACCACCATGCCTGTTAGCCAGGAATAGACACAGAAATTTCCTTTGGAAACTACCTTCTAAAGGGGTAGTGAAAAATCCATTATGATGATTATGATGGTTATTATTATTCATAATATTATTATGAATAATAATAATAATAAGGAGCAATTCTGATTTTGCTAAACAGGAAAAATGTTGGATGAAAAAAATATACAAGGGTGTCAGCTCTGTGCTTTTGGAAGGTGGAGAGCATTTGCAGTAGGGAGGTGAAGTCAGGTACCACAACTTTACTTGAATCCTGTGATTCAGGTCATGGATTAAAGTAGATAAAAAGGCTGAAGACCAGAAATGTTCCTGTTTCTCTGGCTCAGCCCAGCCCATCACGTGTGACATGTAAATTCAAACCCATGGCTCTCACCAACCAGCCGGCTCGCGTGCAGCCTGTGACACTTTCTCAGATTCCTACTGACACCCAGATATTGCCAAAAATATCATGTCCGGCTTTGCACAAAGCTCCACAGGCACAGAAATATTTATTATAGAACATTTGTCTTCAGAGGAGAATACTGGGCTCCAGGAGAGAGGGGTTTTTATGGTCCAGATTTCTCTGTCAGAGATTACGCTGTCTCACAAAACGTGCGCTGAGCCTCTTTGGCAAAGCCCTTTTCCCTTAATATTTGATGTTTGCTTAGTTTTGTTTGTTTGCTTGGTTTTATTGCTGTCAGTGTTATTTCTGGTGACTACATGACTCAGAGGGACTAGAAATAAAATTAGAGACTTTCACCTCTAGGTCAACAGTTTCATTCTGGCCCAGGATACAGGGACCTATGTAAAATAACTCATTGATCTCACTCCAGTTCCCAGTTGGCAAGTGTGCATATCACAAACTCTATCATTAAAAAGGGCAATAAATTGTCATCCTCTGCAGCAGTCCCAGAAGTGAGCTCAGTGTTTGCATTGGCCTTGCTGCTGCATCACCCTCTCCAGGAGGGTGTGTGAGGAGCTGGGGGGTCCTGGAGGTGGGTTTTTCCTTTCCCCTTCCTGCTCTCCCTGCTGGAAAGCAAAAAAGGGGGCTGGATTTTGCAGTGCATCCTCCCAAATAAATAAGACACCTTTCAGCCAGGTAATCACATGTAATTTTATTACCAAGAAATGCTTGCCAGCCAAGGCTTTGTTTTCCAGAGGATGTGACCTTGATCTGCATTGAGTTTCTTTTCTCCCCACTAAACACCATTTGCCTTTCTCCCTAATCATAGGGGTTCCAAATAAATTGCCAAATTCATGGAGGGAAAAATGCACAGAAACACAAAGAATTGGGTAGCTCCATCTTTAAAATTACCTGTTTGACCTGCTGCTCCCAGAGCCCAGCTCTGAGATAACAGATCTCTCCCCCACTGAGATCAGGGCCTGCATCTCTTTCCTCAAATGAAACACAGACAAAAAATTGCATCGTTGTGATCCATGGCAGTAACAAACATTCCTGGTTCTACAGAAAGATTGGGAGGGGGAGTGATTATACTTCATTTTTGGCATTATTATTGATCCTAACAGGTGTTTTGAACTGAAGACCCCCATGGCTTACAGGGGGGTAACAAACCCTCAGTTTAAACTACAACAGAAATGTCACTGGCCTTCTCTAAAGAGCTATCCAACCTTTTTTGTAGATCCCTGGACACTTGTCATCCTCCATTCTCCAGCCCATCATGAAAGCAGGAGTGTTTAGCCTGGGATCTCAGCAGCACAACTGAGTTAATTTAATTTATTTCTCTTCCCTCTCCATCCTGCAGGTTCATAACCACTTTCCCCTCGTGCTTTGTGGTGGCTGTGCAGGTATGACTGAGCCCTCTCTGCTCCCGCTGGATCTGGGATCATTTGTCTTCCGTGATCCAGGCTGGCTGCACCACACGACAGCACACAGTGACAGTAATTTGCACTGATCTGCCCCCACTGCTAGTCCTGCTGCTACAAATAGCAATTGATTATAATGCTGTAGTGTTATTGACTGTCACTACGAACACAAGCTTTATTTCATTTTTAAAGTAACACGCCGCGGATTTACTTAGCGGACGTGGAGCAGTAACAGCAATAAAAAAAAAAAAAAGGAACAAAATCAAAACAATTTGAGGCGGGGAGGAGACAGAGGCAGCATTGCATAAAGACACCAGGAAAATTAATTAAAGTTACCAGATGATTATGATACTGCAGATGAGCAGAAAAGCTGTAGAGGGTGTGAAAGGATGAATCTGCCGGTGTTTCAGAGAAAAAAATGCTGATTTACATCACCTGAGGATCTTGCCTGAAGCGTTCAGGTTGTGGAAATCTCTCAAATCCATCAGAATGTAGAGGGAAAAAAGTGAGCCTATAAAAATCATCATTATTGTCAAAATCTGATTCTGCTGAGGCAGCAGAATGCATTAATGCTGTGCTGGATTTGCCCCTTCCTCTGCTTCTCCCTCCCCTCCATTCAGGATACACTTTTTGATCCAGGTTGTTAAAAGAGATCCTATTTCATACATCCCTACGTTCCCTTTCTGAATCTTATGTTCTTAGAGCATTAATCTGCAGGATTGTCCCTAGAGTCCATTTGAGATGGGCGCAGAAATTTAGTTCAGGTAATTATCCTTTCTTTTCAAGTGAATTAAGAAACCAGGAATTCCTGCTTATCTGACAGAAGTGTAGATTTCCTTCCTTAATGCCTGTCACCTGCGAGACAAGTCACACAGGTAAATCTCAAACTGTGCCTTTGTGCCCCGTCTAAAGTGGATTTTGGATGTCTCTGTGGAGTAATGCTCCAAGGACGTTATAGTTCAGAGAAAATGGTAATGTCTGTGTATAAAATGTGAATTACTTTAATAGGCTTTGGCAGCACAAGTCTCAACAAGACGATCCACCCCTGCTAATCTAGAGCATACGGGTTTTCTCTTTTTTTTTCTTTTTTCTTTTCTTTTTTTTTTTTTTAATAAAAAAGTCTGAATATAATTTCTCTAAGCTGCAATTTATAATGCTAGCATTTTGACTTCATTAAGGAGGGGAAGAAAGCTTCTAAGCCACTCTATTGAGCTGTTGGAGAACTTCTTACATTGAAATTCTGATTTAGAGATAGGCACAATCCATCTGCTTTGCATACCTTTGCCCTTTAAACCAGTATTTGTGATATAAAGAAGCACACAGAGTAGCTGGTAAGTTTCCTATCCATGATTTTTTTTTAAGTTTTTTTCATTTTGTTCTTCTTTTTTTTTATTTTCATCCATGCATTTGCAAAATCAGATTTGTTTCCTTCCCTCCTTTTGGCAAGACATCTTCTGTATCCTCAAAAAAAAAGGTCTTTATGTGGAATCACTGGTGTGGTGGTGGTGATGTTGCTTATAACAGCACCTAATATGGAAGATTTATCCTATTTTGTGTTTTAGGTTTCGCTTATCCATTTTATGTGTCTGTCTTTAAGACAAACTGCCTAAAGGTTGTCTGTTTTATTGAAAAAATGAGAGCATAGGGATGGCCGCACCTCAGATGGTTCACAAATCCTGCTTTTGCTGACTTTGGGGCTTTTTCATGGGGGTCTGTTTTTGTTTCTTTATGATTTTCTTTTTACTTTGCAATGCTTTGATTAAGATGAGGCGGTGATTTTGTGGTACAGGGTAGTGAACACAAAATCCACTCTTCATCCCTTGAATGCCTATTGCTCCTTGTGGCCCATGAGGCTCCTACATGAGCAGATCACAGGATCCTGCAGAAGATGTCCTGGCTCCCATCCTAAACTGGGGAGCAAATCTTTATGCAGCTGTAAGCCAGCCACAACCATAAAGAATTTCATGGTCCTGCCTTTTAAAGAATTACTTCTTACGCCTGTAATATGGTGAAAATGGGAGGCGGGGGGGCAGAAAAGCTGCATTTGAGGGGTTTTCCTTATATGTGCATTTCAAACAGAGGGATCTTTTTTTAAAAAGGAAATTACAGGTATCACTCGTTTTACAACTCTTCCACAGCTCAAATTAAAGCTTAAGCAGCTATGTATTTATCAATTAGCATTATTTCTATATCCCTGTCTGACTCTCTGTATTGTTGTAACTCCATCAAATAGTCATTTTCTTTTTTTTTATGGTAATAATCCCTTCAAATTCACTCCTTTCATCTGGATCCCTGTATGTTTTTTGTTGTTCTGCTAAATCCCTATTACAGAGGCCTAGGAGTTCCAACGGCCTGATGAATAATTAGAAATGTTTTATCCCTAGGCTTCAAAAGGGTGCTAGAAATAATTATAAGCAAACATTTTATGTAGCATTCCGTATCAATCCTATCCCAGCTTTATGTTATTTGTGCTTCAGATAGGAAGGAGAGAGGGAGATCCTGGTTCCCAGCTCCCACAGCCTAAAGGGGACGCCCATTGCTGTTGTTGGAGCTTTTGGCTTCCCTCTCCCCTCTGCTCCTGCTGGTGGGATGCTCAGCACATTCCAGGCACCTCATGGCAGCTCGGATATTATAGGAGTGTGGTTAATTACAGGCCAAACTTAATGAACTTTGTTATTTTATCAGCAAATTCCCCCTGCTCTCTCAGTGGCAGTGTGACCTACAGACCTGGGCTGGGTGAGAATAACGCCACATCAAACCGGACAAGAAAGCTGGAGTTTTACAAAGTGAAAGTTGGTTATATAGTCCAGACTAGATGTGTCAGTGCAGCTTATTCCCTAGAAAACTCTGGAGCTCTAGCAGCTCTAGCTGTCCTTCAGCAGACCAGACTCACGCCACAAAGTTTTTTACACAGAAGGCAAGGAGAGAGAGCTGCATCTCGAAAGCCTACAAAACTAATTGGAACACACCCAATGTCATTACATTTGACAGCATTTTGAGAAATACCCAATCACTTTGTCATCAATTTTCAATTTTGTCAAGAGAAAGTAGCTTTTCATTGGCAAACAACCTGCTGTCCCCACAGTATTTGTGAAAGTGTCCTGGCAGAGAGTAGTGTCATCTCCAAGAACATTTTTCAGGCTCACTTTCTCTATAAAACTTTTATTGAGGAGTTTAAAAAAAAAAAAATCCTTGAAAATTGTGTTAGGATGAAGGATTTTCATCCTGAAGATACCAAACTCAGTTATGGCCTAGTATAACATAAATACATGATTAACTTTAAACTTGTTAACGATCCTTCTAGGTTTCTGCTAAAACCAGGACAAGTTTTGGTGATAAGGAATTTTATCTGTTCACTTCGAAGATTCTGTGAAAGCTTAATGTTGAAAAAGAATGAATTGACGCTAAAAAAGGAAGAAAATAATTTTTATTTATCAATCAATATGATGAGGATTCAGGTGTGAAAAGCAATGAATAATGTGCTCAGGGGTAGCATAGTGATACCTTTCTACCAATCTGCTGCTCCTTTTGTCTCTTTCCCTCTGAGGTGAATTCATTCCTTCTGGCTCTTACTTTTCCAGAACAAAAGACAGTCTGATTCAGGGCCTGATTTGCTGGAGATCCATATATTTAATCTATTTCTGTAATTTTATCAATTTGTTTCCTTTGAGAGTAGATCCCTAATTTTGCCATTTCCCCACCTGCACGTTGTGAAGCCATGCTGTGAAGAAATATGTGAGAAGGAAACCAGATGTATTAGAGGTGGATTTCAGTGTTTGCAAGCCACGGACCCTGTAAGAACTGGTGGCAGCATTTTGACTGGCCCAGCAGAGAACAGCAGGGAGTTTACCAAAAACCATTTATCTCCCTAGCCCAGGGACAGCACTGCAGAATGTCTCTGAGGGTAGCGAGAGAATTCCACAAAGGAAACCCTAACAGCCACTGGGACATCATAAAATCTGTGGCTGCTCCATCTCTGGAAGTGCCCAAGGCCAGGTTGGATGGGTTTGGAGCCACCTGGTCCAGCAGAAGGTTCCCCTGCCCATGGCAGGAGGTGGAACGAGATGGCCCCTAAGTGCCCTCCAGTATTGTTTTTTTGCCATGGTGGGAAGTTGTGACAGTTCCTGGTGGTCTCTTCCTCACCTCTGGAGATAAAATTCAGACTAAAGTTGCAATGAGTTATCTCAAACCCTTTCTTCCACTTCACAGGCAACAGGGAAATGGCTTAGAATACTGAAAAAACACTGTAAGAACCCAATGGATCATTAAAATCACAGGTTGTAGAATCTACAGTTTTTCACTTTGAAGTTGACTCTTGTCTGACTTTGCCCTTCCAAAAATAACTCTAAAAACATATTGTTTGGAAACATTGCAAACCCATCAAACTCTATTTCATGTGCATCAAAAAGCTTACTTGCTTTTTCGATTAATATGCACATCATGTGTGCTCCCAACTTTCATCACTGCTTAAATACTGTACAAGCATCGTAAATAACCTGCCTATTCAAGTTTTATCTTGTCCACTTTACATTGCACTGCTCTTGTACAGGAAATGGATTGTATTTAATATTGATGGCTCTGTATGTGTCATTTAATCGTCCCTATTGATTGGATTTCATCAGAGTGGGGGGCTTGGACAGAAGCTTTGATTATACTATAAGGAGTCTTTGCAGTTTTCTGTTACTCAACACCATATCAATGCACCTTCTGGTGTGATATCACTTTCACGATCAATACCTGGAAAGAAAATAAAAAGAGGCCTCCAGGAAAGGAAAGGAAAAAAAAAAAAAAAAACCAAAACCCTGAATCAGCCTCTAAATCCCTTTCTGCACATAGATTAAACCTCTGCAACTCAAAGACCATTTATTGTGTGGTTTTACATAAGAAACAGAGGGGAAAGAAAAAAAAAAAAACCCTGAAAGAGTCTCTATGGGTTGTTTGTTTAATTTCTACATCATTTTTTATTTATAAGCGTCAACTCTTCCTCTCAGTGTCCCTGGCTGACGTTTGATGGTGTGTAATTTTTAACAGTTACATGTCATGTCTCAGTTAACTGTTTCTCTTGATCTAATGATAGTGCTATAAACATATTATTTGATTAAATGGATGCGTAGGGGACATTCTGCTTTTCAATATTCTTTCTGCTGGGAGTGGATCATCTCAGAGCTTTCACAGAACATCCTTGAACCGACACTGTCCCACGGTGGCTCGACCTCATCCTCACTCCAGAACCACTCTGGTTCGTGCTTCTCCATCCCAGCCTCCCAACACCAACCCTAGGAGCCAGGCAGCAGGAAACAATAACTCCCTGAGGAATATTAATACACAGCAGATGGGTATTTCATGGTGCTGGTGAGAGGGTTTCCCCATCTGGGCATCCTCAGCTGAAACGCAGGCGCTGACGTGCTCGTAAATCCAGCTCCTGTGTGGATGACAGGAAACATCGTTCCCAGTTGTATCAGAGTGGGGAGAACATACACAGCTCCTCCAAAGTTGTTTGTTCTCCTGTTCCCCTCATTCACTGTCCTGAGATGAAAGGGAGTTTATGGGCTATTTATGAGCTTCTCGTCTTTTCCAGGCTGGTGACCCTTTAACTGAGATATAACCAATATTTAATAATGATAATGGTAGTAGCTTATTTTTAAGAGAAAGTGGATTTATAACTTTTGTTTTGAGCGGTGAGGGTGTCACCAGTGAGGTCTCTATGGATATGGATGTGTGGTGCTCTGGGAGAACAGGAAAATACAGGTTGACCCTTGACACAGAGGATGCTGCAGTGGAAAAATGAGTTAATCTTAGTCTAGATTGCAGTGACAATTTAAAACCTCTGACACAGACCTTGACTAAGTTTTCTTGGTTCTTCCAGATGAGTTACCAATGGTTTCTTAGGAATAACAGCTTTTTAACATGCATATTCCTGGAAAGATCAGTGCATTTCTGTTGACACTGGGCTAACCTAACACTGCTTTTGCATAGAAGTACTTGTTCATTAACTTGTTCATTTGATTCCTTAAAACAGAGCAAAGGGATTTGTGCTCAATGGGAAGAATTGTGACAAACATGAAAAATATGTGTCTTATGTGCATAACATCCATCAGAGAGGGTTACAAAGCCAGGTGTGGCTCTTTCTGCTGACAGACACCCCAAATCAGCCCAGCAAAGACACAGGCACAGAAACCAGTGGGGAACTGACCAGACAATCCAGGTTTCTTTGCTCCATCAAACCAGTCTCGGAGATCTTTTGAGTTTAATAAGCAAGAAAAGGCAGAAACTGTCAGGGACAAATTGTGTTTCCTTAGTTGGAGTGACATGGAAGGTCTTGGGCTGGTGGCACTGTCCTGTGTGCCAGAGGAGAGCAAGCAGCATGTCAGTGGGACAGTCTGAGCCTCAGCGTGGAGAGAGAACCAGAGAAGGCTGCCTAAAGTGACAGGTATTTACCCAAAAGGCTACAGACGGATGCAAGCATCTGAGCTGCTAGACTTGAAGGCTCCTCAGTCTAAAAAACAAAAGTATGGTGTTAGGAAAGTGCAGTGTCTGAACAGATGTAGCTTACTCATAAAAAGAAGTGCCTGTAGGCTTCCTACCAAAGCCAGAAGTGACTTCTAGCCCTGAAAAGACCTCCACTGTGACAACTGGGATTTTGAAATGTTTTTTTCTCTGCCTCTCTGTTGCTGCACTCCTCTATTTGAATAGTTGCATCAATGTATTTCTGGCAAAGCTTGTAGAGGAACAGCAGGTTTAATGTAGGTACTGCCAAACGTTAATGGAACCTTAATGTTCTTGAATATATACAGGTATTTGCAAGTAAAGATGGATTTGAAGAGTTACACCAAACAGGGAACAGGACTGTTAATTGTTAATTGACTGGCCAGCATTGTTCTGGCCAGTCCCACTCTGACAATGAGCTTTCTTGGAAACAAACCCCAATAATCCTTGTCACTTGTCACTCGCCCTCCAAATATGTGCTTGATCACCTTCAGCATTAAGAAAACAGGTAAAAACTCAGCAATATGGCAAAATTGAGACTGTGTTTAAATTAAATTTAAAATTCAATATGAATTGAAGATAATTAAAATTTTTGATATGAAAATGGAACAAATAGAAACGCATTCCCGAATTAGAGCCACATTTATTAAAACCTGCTCTTGATATTGGAAGATTTCTGATAAAATAACTGTTGCATCATGAATACCCAAATAACTTTGCGTCACTAGGCAATAATAATAAGCTTTATGATGGTCAGTATAGGGTTCTTCTTCAAATTAATTTTTCAAAGTTAATTTAATTATAATGAGAGTTAGATTGCATCAGCCACCCAAAAATAACTATTAACCAACTAGACAGTTGCATCTTGTTGGGCAGGTCAGGAGAGAGCCACGACCACCAAGGACAATGCCCAGCATAAGAAAAGTGGAAACAGGTTTATTACAAATAATTGATTTGGCAGTTTTAGATAATAACTGCAGAACATTATTTAATACTACTTGGAAGTAGTAGAAAGCACTGAGATGTTTACTGAAAGAAACACTTGAGTTGCACACTCTCGTGTCTTCTCCTGATCATTTGTCTTCTGCTGAACACCCCATGGACCCCGGCAGCTGATGCACATTCTCATGCTGGGTTCTGCAAATTCCTCTCCTGTGGGGCTGCTGAGACCACAAGCTTCCCCAGGAATTACCAGATGGAAATAAAGCTCAGTCAGAACCAACCTGTGCCACATTTGAGTTGGTGACCTAAAGGTGAAAAGCTTTGCTTCCCATTAATAACACTTCGAGTCTCTCTGACCTCCAGGATGTGATTAAAAGCCCATTAAACTCCCTCAGTAGCTTTGGCTCATACTGTTTGCATTTTGCATTATTGTTGTGCATTGTTTGATCACCTAATTATATTATTTGATTAATTTAAGGTGCAAGCATTTTTTTCTGTTTCGACTTCAAGGATTCACCGAGAGCTAACAGCTCTCTCCACCTAGGAAGAATCTTTTTGTTTGGCTCCATATTTCCTATGTCTCATCTCTCAGAATAACAAATGTCAAAGCCCAGAACCTGGTAATTTGGCAATTTTAGACAATCTCCTCATAACCACGTTTTAGTGCACCTTTGAAGCGGTGGAAGTTCAAAGGCTCCGCCAAGACCAGCGTTGCTTTGCCTGTTGCTATGAGTCATTTGGAGTAATTGGTCCTGTCTGATGTACGTTTTGAACTGAGGAAGTAGTGCTTTATTACCACAATCAGATACAGGTTTTTTAGCTGAGGAAGTGGAGTTTTCCTCACAGATGTAGATATCTGCTTGATAAGGCAGAAAACAGACAGATGTGCCTCTCTGCACTGGGGAAGAGGTGTGGAGAAGGAGCAAACACAAGAGATGAGAAAATTCTGTGAAGCTACATGAGAGGGGATTTGGAAGCCTTCCCAGTAAGAAAAATTCTCAAAAGCAAGGAAACTTGCCTTTTAGAGAGATAAATACTTAAAGTTTTATATATCAAACAAGTTATGCCTTTCATCGGGTTTTCAAGTGCTTAGACTGGACAAAAAGTATCAGATTAAGCACTCTGAAGGTATTTTAAACAACATCACCTAATTTTAGGCTCAACATTAGGAGTCTGATGTTCCATTTCCCATAAGCATATCATCTCTAACAGTTCTAAAAGTTGTGGGGTTTTAAAATTCAATATTATAAGGTACCATTGCATGTTAAGGTGGTTTTTGGAATTAATATGATGCAAGATTAAAGCACAGAATTTATGTTCACCCTTATCAGTGACTAATGCCTGATGTACTGTGAGGAAGTACCTCTCTCTTGTAAATATTTTACTAAAATTAGTAAAAGAAAAGTCCTGCCAGAACCACATCTATGCTTTTGGACATGCATAAGAGCATCCCACAGAGCTGATGGAGTCTCTGCTCCACGACAGAGAAGTGTTGAGTTGTGACCCCAGCCTGGGGCTCGGCAGCTCCTGGAGGCAGAAACCTTGTGCTCAGATGTGCTGAGCTCAGTCCATCCATGTGTGCCACAGACAGGAGTGGGAGAGCAGTTTTTGGCACTGGGAGGGTTTTTCTTCCTCAATATCCTTTCAAATTGCTCCCACTGGCTGTGGTGGATGTGCATTGTGCCCTGGGCTCTCCAGTGCTGGTCTCCTGAAGTAGTGACAGTGCTGATGATGATGGTGAGTGTGCACACTATTCACCACTGAGAAGGACCTTTTTCTTTTTTTCCCCAAGCAGACAAATCTTGAGGAGGAATCTCTTCTCCCACTGCTGCCTTGCAGAGGCCAGAGAAGCACAGTAAAACTCTGAAAGGTGATAGAGAATATCCATTTCAGTTTGTGGGTGGTGTCCAGAGCAGATTAAGGAAAGAAAGACTCAGCTTTCAAAGGCAAGGAAGACCTTGGATGTGCTGGTGTGTGCTTTTGACTGGAAAGCCAGTACAGCAAGAGTGGTAGACTCAGGTATTTTGTGGACCTTTTTTTCCCTCTTGCAGGTGGTGACAGAGTACAGAAGTGGCTCGAGTCCAGCCAGCTTCAATAGATCAACTGCTTTTATCAGTTTTACGAGATCACATTTACTTAATATCACATGGAACAAAGTAAATGTCTGCTAGGAAAGGCTGGGCTGCTGCTCAGCTGACAAATGAGCTGCCCAACGTGCTGTATCTCCTCTGTACTCCTGTTTATTTACCTGCACCTCCACCTCAGTCATCATTTTCCTCTTTCCCACCTGGGTTCTGGTTGCTTTGGCCAAGTGACACTGTCACAAATCAAAGGAAAATTTGCATGTGCAAATTTTCCTGGCAAGAGAGGCAAGAAGTTTTGCAGCAGGGAAAAAGAACATACGTGGGCAAGGATTTGGAAGGAGAACTCAGGACCTGGACTGACCCTCATGTTCACTTCAGCCAGGGCAAAGTCATTTTTTTACTCTTTAAGAGCTTTGGCCAGTGCTCTGGGTTTAGTTCTCTCCCTGGTGAGAGTAACAAGCTCTTAGCTCAGCCTGCATCTTGCCCACACATATATTCAGATATAAATATTTGAATATCTTTCCTCCTTTAAATTAATTTTCATTTTTGTAGTAGATCAATGGTAAGGGAACAAAATGATCATAGCAGAGATTGTGGAGAGATGGGCACTGATAGCTTTGATGCTGTCTCCAGTGTTTTTTGACTGTTGAAAACATCACATTTCCATTTAATCTAATGAAACAGGGTCTGATCTCATCCCCTATTTGTGCCCATCACAGACCTGTCACACATTTTGATACAATAAGAATATTCTTATGATCAGTGAAATTGCCAAACCAAATTATGGCAATGGTAGGTTAACCCAGTCTCCTGACCCCTCTGGGAGCTGCCACACTTAAGCACAAAAATGTCTTGCTCTGCAGCAACAGGGGCTTCTCCTCCTTGATATACTTTATGTATTGTAAAGAGAATTATTACTTATTAATAGGTTTTATTCCTTTTTTTTTTTCTTTTAAAATTTATTTTTATATTTTTAAGCACTTTGGCTCAGTAGTTGGATTTTGGTGGGGTTTTTTTTGGTTTTATTTTTGGCACAGAAATGGGTAATCCCATTTTTTATCTAGGAGAACACCATGAACATGGTTAAAGGGGCAGAAGTGCAGCTGTTTGGCAGAGCTGTATCATAAGCTCCAGTTACAGCTTATCCACATTTCTCCTGGCAGGGCTTGAGCATCCTATGAGAAGGAAAACCTCACCAATAACTTACAAAATAAGTTGGTTAATTAAAAAAAAACAAAAACGAACCTCACCACCTTCGGCCTCCTCCAACCCCAACAAACTGGAATATTATTAACAATGCAATTTCACCTTTTCCACAGAATGAACTCAACATTCAAATGTGGGCACAGGATCCACCAGCACTCCCCTAAGCAGCAGGGATCCTTGTATTGTAAAAATAGAATCACATTTCAGGCTCGAGTCTATTACACAGCAGCAGTTCCTGTTGAGAGCATCTCCCAGCATCCAGCTCAGTGATTTCAAAAGAAAAAAAGCCTCAGTGGCACTGATTAATGGAAAGGCCAGGATATACTGGTGGATCTGGAAAGCATCTCATAATCTTTGACAGACAAGATGTTTCTTATTCTGATGGGATTTGATCATTGTTTATGAGATTATGTGAGTGACATAGCATCACTGTTATTTTTATCCTGGCATTACAGCTGGTCTAATAATTTGGATAATAAAGTTACTTATTTTGGCAATAAATCATCAAATGTATCCAGAGTTCTTATCAACATTTTCATTTATTAATATTCCTTGTCAGAATTCTTATCAATATTTTTCCACATTTGTTTTCCTTTTAGAAATCCTCTGATTTAAACTTGTATTAAACTTGTATTAATGCAAAACAGTTGATTTATTTAAAAGGGTGACATCATTTTACTCCAGTCTGTAGAGGTTTGCACTTTTCCTGAATTAAAGTGTCCACACTGACTCCAACAAGAATATTTCCAGTTTTATCAAGTGCCTGTTTAAAATACTTTTTTTTTATTGTACACCAGATTTTCATTTCCATCTCCATATGCACTTATACGTGTGTTTGAAGCTGTGTGAGCACACACCTGTATTCCTCATTTTCCCACATAGTTTCTGCCTATTTGTCCTTTCCATTTCCACAGGAGAATCATAGAATGATTAAGTTTGGGAAAGAGCCCCAAACCTATCAAGTCCAGCTTTCTAAAATATTTGAGGGAAATATTTACATTAAATTTAGTTTTATTATTAAGAATGTTGTTTTAGAAAAACATAAAAAAGGAATAAAAATAACTGAAAATTATGACACCATGTAATAAGCTATCTCAAAATTTCTGAAAAATAGAAAAAAACCCAAGAACAATCTCTCTGATGGTTGGATGGGTGAGTAACACATTTTTGCTGTGAAGGGGGAATGCAAACCCATCCTGAAGGAACAAGAGGTGGGATAAAGACACCAGAACTGACTCTACCATAGGTCAGGACCAGCCACCTACTACCAATAGTAACTTAGATTTTAAGGAAAGCTGAGGACACTCCTGAAATAATGAAAATTTTCTTCCTGAAGTAATTATAATCACAGGAAAATGAAGACATTTGGTGGATGAACAGACCATTGCAGGCTGAACATGATCGATTCTACGTGGAGAGTTAATAATTTATCATTAAGGAACAAACTGAGAAAGAATTTATGCTGTCACTTCATGCAGTGGGGATAAAAGGAGATATTCATTTAATCCTGTTTTTGCAACAATAAAATTTGGGTTAATTTACAACAGCAGCTCAATGGAGATGTCTGCTCCATAAAGGGAGGGAAGGCAAGGAGGGAACCATGGAGCAAATATAATTGTCTTGAAAGCTGTGGTTTAACAGAAACAAGCCAGGAAAAGCTTCCTTGAGCCACTGAGTTAAGCCCAGCCCCTCCTTCTCTCACTGTATAAAATTCTCACCAGAGCTCACTCTGAAAGAGCTGGATGTAAATATAAATCTTCAGCTGAAATACAGCAGAAGTTCTACAAACCCCAGCATGTTCACATCTGTCACAGCCACTTTACATAAAGATTTTCAGAAACTTGTGTTACAGCTCAGCCATCAGATTTGATTTTCCTATCACCTTGAACACCTAAAAAGATTTTGGAGGCTTTTTTTTTTTTTTTTTTTTTTTTTTTAATCATAAAGCAATTTAAGTCCTCTTGGTTGAGCCCTGATCTGGCTCATATTTAAGCATGTGCTAAACTTCACTCTTATAAACAACCCCAGAATTGACAGCAGGGCTTCAAAATGCCATTTTATGCCTCTGAATATTGAAAAAACATGGCTGGTTTAAAAATATCCATCAGCCTAACCAGCACAGCACAATGCAAAGTGTGTCAGTCCACTGACAGAGAGGAAAAATAGATGGAGAGCATCGCTCTCAGTGAGCAGGGGTGACAATCAGAGGGAATAATGTCATTCCAGGTATGGGAATATTTGTGTTTGCTCCTGGTGTGACACCCAGCTCATCCTCAGTGCTGCCAATGAGGGCACAGAGCTGGAATCCAGGAAACAACCCCCAGTGATACCCACAGGTAAAAATTATGAAAACATATTCAGCAGTTGCAGTTCCTTCAGTCTATTGGCTACATAAAAGGCATTTATAAAAGAAGCCTAAATACATATTTAACCAATTGACCAGAATGGCACTGAAGGAGTTTTAACATATTTTGAAAAATTGCCTAAATACATATTTACCCAATAGACTGGAACAGCTGCTTCAGAGTCTCTCTGGTCTCTTGGGTCTGTAATACGTGTTTTTAAAGTCTGCCTGGCTATATATTTACCCAATAGACCAGAACAGCTATTAAGTAAATAATGCACATTATATAACTGTCAATGTTTTGGTTGGGTTTTTTTTTCCATCCCTTTAAAAAATAATAGAATAAAACGAATTTTAAAAGATAAACATTTAAATATGAGGTATTTATCAAGATTGTGAAAGGTCTGGAGTCTGAGGCTGGTGTATGTATGTCACATTGTAGAAGATATCTCAGATTCTCAGATCACCAGAGTGCTTTTGTGTGTGTGTTTAAAGTACAGGGCACTGTCAAGTACATCAGAGCCTGGGGTGCTTAATATAGAAGATAGAACAGCAGTTGGGAGTTGGAAAGGTCTGGCAGAAGAGAGGGGAGGGAAAAGAAGGGAAGATATGAATCATAAATTCCCAGGAAGGATGGGTAAATCAAGTAGTTGATTTTCAGAAAGCCTAAAGATAGTACATGAAACACTGAAAAAAAAAAAAAAAAAAAAAAAAAAAAAAAAAAAAAAAAAAAAAAAAAAAAGAGGGAGAAGGTTGGCATCATGGCATCTGAGACCTTCATATCAAAACCTCAATATACTCCACTGAAGGACAAATTGTGCTCTGCCTTCCAAACTTGCCTAAAAAAGTCATTGCTGATTTTGAACTATTAAGGATTGACCTTTTCTTAGAATGATACAACTACTAGGAAAATGTCTCCTTAAATCTTTATATAAAAGTCAAACCATTAAATTAATTACAATTAATAATGTGTTCTAATTGGGATTCTTTTCCTCCATAAAATATTTAAACTCTGAATTCACACTCATGAAAGTATTGATTTCTTCTTGATCTGAGCACATTTCAGACTGTTTTGAAATAGTGAATGTGTGTTGCTTTCAGTGTCTGTCCTGCAACACAATGAAGGAAAAGCTGTCTTTAAAAATAATGCTGTTACTTCTGCATTTTTTTTTTTTTTTTTTTTTTTTTTTTTCTCTTAATTAGAAGGCTCTCAGTCTTAAAAGCAAGGAAGGCTTCTCATACTTTGCACCAAAACTCCAGCCTGGCAGAAGATGAAAAATAGTCAGGAAGAGATGGGAAGTGGTGAATGAAAATTTTACTACAGGCAGATTTTTTCCATAGAAAAAAGTTTCTATTTCCTGGTCTCCTTTTCCAGTGAAATTTCTTTGTCGTCCTGTTTCTCTGGTTGGTCAGCAGACACAAACAAGTTGGCACAGGGCAAAACACAGCCCATGATGGGTGAAAGAGGGCCTGCAACACCTTGGATTAATGTTCTTCCTGGGTAATCCCACCAGGTGAGAAGTGAGGAGAGAGGGATGGATGGATGGATGGATGGATGGATGGATGGATGGATGGATGGATGGATGGATGGATGGATGATGGATGGA
>VZUI01087592.1:0-29094 GCA_013401135.1 Cettia cetti | reverse complement strand
CGGCATGGGGACAGAGCCCGGCATGGGGACAGAGCCCGGAATGGGGACAGAGCAGAGCCCGACATGGGGCAGAGCCCGGCACGGGGACAGAGCCCGGCACGGGGACAGAGCCCGGCATGGGGACAGAGCCCGGCAGGGACAGAGCCCGGCACGGGGACAGAGCCCGGCACGGGGACAGAGCCCGGCATGGGGACAGCGGCGACTCCTGCCCTGGCTGGCCCGGCCCGGCCCTGCCGAGCTCTGCACACGGAGAGTCACAGAACCACTGAGCTTAGGAAAGACCTCCCAGATCACCAAGTTCAGCCTTTGACAGATCACACCTGGTCAAACAGAGCATTAAATGACACGTCCAATCATTTCTTCAACACCTCCAGGAAAGAGGACTCCATCACCTCCCTTGGGCAGCCCGTTCCAATGCTTGGCAATCCTTTATGTGGAGAAATTCTACCTGATGTCCCACTTGAACCTTCTATGGCACAGCTCCAGGCTACATCCTCTAGTCATGTCAAGACACGACAAATCCCATGTTCAACTCAGATCTGGGTGACTCAGGCTGGCTCAGAGATTTTCGGGGTGACAGGAACCCCAAAGAGACTTAGCTGTGTGACCATGGGCAGCAAAAGGAGAGGGTTCTGTGCACGGATTCTGGTTTCCCACCTCGCAGTGCCGTGGAGGAACAGGACATGTCTATCCTGTCAGGGCAGTGCTGGAGCTGGGCAGGGGGAGCTGTCCCCCATCCTCCTGCCACAAGAATTGACTGACACACCCAGCAGCCAAGGCAGGACCAGGAGCACTTGCTGGGTGCTGAATGTGGTCACTGGGTCACCTAAGGGAGAGCCTAAACTCCTGCTCAGCCCCTGTGGTCTCTTCCATGTACTTGGCAGGAGCCTTGTCCAGCCTCTGCCTCCTGGTCCAGGCTCTCTCCTGGGGGCAGACAAGGAGAAGGAAGGCCACAGCCCCTGGTGCAGTGTCAGGTCTGCAGACATGGCCCATGCAGAGCCTCGAGCTTTATCTTCTCCTAAAGAAAGTCATCTCGTATCTCAGAGAGCCTCCTCCAAACAGAAGGAATAAATGGTGGCTTTTAAAGTGAGTGCCTTGCAGCACACTTGGACTGACAGCCTTCACAGAACAGCTGAAGCCATTCTTCAAACAAACATGACTTAAAAATATGCAATTTCATGAAATAATTTCTTCTTCCTTATTAAAAAATACCAAAATATTTTATAGACATGATCCTAGTTATCTCATGGAGTTCTTGAAATTCAAGTGTGAAGTGTCTTATTTAAGCTAGAATTTAATGGCTCTTTTCCCCTTGCATTTATTTTGCAGGTCGTTTTTTCACCTAAAGTAGTGATTCCTTCCAACTTTTTCACTTTTTGTCTTGATGGAGAGGTTGAATGAAGGATAAAGATTGGAACATTAACATTTCAATTACAAAAAAAAAAAAAAAAAAACCCTTTTTGTGCCACTTTAAGAAAGAGGAACTTTGTCTCAATTTTAAGGTAAAAAACTAGATATGAAATATTTTTAGGTCATAAAATTAAAAGCATTTAAATTCTCTTTTAGATTAGTTTATAAAAAGGGATAAATTAGGTGTATTTTTCACTTAATGTGTGGACAGCTATGCACACCGTGCTCCTTAAAAACCAATATTGTTTTCCTTCCCCCAGTCTCCCAGAACAAGAAAAAACAGGCCCATGATTTGTCACTGTTGCAGTCCCAGCTCTGCCACTGACCTGCCATGTCACATCAGGCAAGTCATTTTGACACTCCATTCCAGTTTTTCTTCTCTGCTTAGGTAACTGCTTGTCCTCTAAAGTAACCTCTGATCTTGTTTCCCCCAGCCCAGCCTGAGTGAAGAGGGACAATCCTAATCACAGCTCTGTGTGTTAATTGCTGTTTATGTTAAATTATATACAATAAGGAAAACTACTGCTCCTTGTGGAGCATTTTAACTAATGAATGATGCAGACAGTAGGAAAGAAACATTTTTTTTGAACATCACTGCAATACTAATTGCTAAAGATCACGAGTTAGAGCCCAAAATTCCACTCATGCAAGACATTTCATGTTTCCATGTGACATTCCCAGGGAGAAAACTAAACAAAATGTGATTCAACTTCTAGTAAGAACTGCATTAATTAGTGGTTAATGCATCACCTTGATAACTTATCAGCCAACACTTCCCAGACATATCTGTCTGATGTCATTTGGCTTTTTCATGACATTTTGGGTGAATTAGAGACTACACTAATTCTTTTAACTGCTGGGTTTGTTTGGCTTGAAGGACACATTTTACAGCACTCAGATGAGATGAACAAACTGATAGCCATCTCACAACTTCTTAAACTCTAAAAGGCAAAATATTTGAAACTAACACCTACGATATTCAACATAATAAGGATCCAGAAATTCTACCATACTCTGGAAAAGTGCTCTTCTCACGAGACCATTAAAAAGACAAAACAAAACAGAGCAGTTTTGACAGAGAGCTTGTAAATTGAAGGTTGCAATTTTCCTGTCATAAGAGACAGGCAACTGATGGGCAATAAGGAAGTTCACTGGTGCAACTTCTCACTAAGGTCTGAACACAAACCTGAGGGGCACCCAAAGGATCAGGAATTTTTGCCCAGGTACATATTTCTCTTTTTTTTTCTGTCTTTAACAAGTGATCAAAAACAGAAGTAGGAAACAGTAGGGTAGAGGATGGAGATCACTGTATCACTGTTTTAGTGTCAGGTAATGAGGAATTTGCCTGGTGCACCAATAGGCAAAGAAGAGAGGCAATGAAAATCATTGAGCACCTGGCTGGAAAGAGGAGGGATTTATGTTTAGGCTCCCTCTGAGAAGCATTCTCACAGCATTTATGATCTGCCCTGAAAAGCAGCCATCAGCATTTTAAGGACAGATATTTCAAACTGCATTTGCATACTCAAGAGGTCCAGACACATCTCTGAATACCTTTTTCTGTTCCTTGACACCCACCTGGTGAGGAGTTTCAGTAAGTTCTCTTGTCCCAGGGAGTGAAAAGAGCAAATCCCTCTCATTAGTGATCAGGGGCAGGAAAAAAGTAGTGGATGTGGAGAGCAAAAGGGAAGAACTGTGATAAATATCAGGAAAAAATTAAGAGGAGCGGTTATGCAATGGAAGAGGCCCCAGAGACTGGTTTATGGCCCTTTCACTGGTGACACCACTGGAATAGACCCTGTCCTGTGGTCACCACTGAGTGACCTGTGTGTGGTGTGAAGGACAAGGGGTGACCAAATGGCATTCCCTTCCATCTCCAGCACTTCCATGATTATGGCTGGGTTATAAAACTCCTTTTAAATTGCCTTTTTGAACTGCTGTTTGAGTGGCTACAACATTTTCTGAGAACTAATAGCCTGTCTCTAGATTCATACTAAAATACACAGCACAAGTTCTTGTATTAACAATTAAATCCATTATTTTAGCTTATATTATATCTTTTTATATAACATATATTTATCTATTATTTTATTAGAGATTCCTTGCTTCCAAATGTGGAAGTTGAGAGTCTAAAAGCAGTGATTGTACATTACAGATCATCATCCCCTCAACCAGGCTTCTGCACTTCTGCAATTTTTATGTATTACTCCGAATAAAAAATATTTTAAAAATGGAGAAATTCTGAACATTCTCATCACCATCACTTTCATTTTAATAAAATGGGACAGTGTTATTCCCTACCAAGACTCTCAAGAATATTTGGGCTGACAGCTTGGTCTGGATCTCTCAGATTTCTTCCCAGTCTGATAATGATGACTGCTGTTAACCAGGAGTCACTCCAGCGAAGCTGAATTTCAGCAATAGAAAATATAAAAATGAAGTGCTGACCTTGCTGGCATATGAAAGTCAGGCTGAGCTTCAGGACACCTTCTGCATCCATCTCAGCTCCACAGTGAGTTTGGAAAACAATCAGCAATGCCTTTGAAGTGAAAACAGCAACACCTTTCTTCTGCCAAGAAGTTCAAAAGAGAGGAAAAAAATGTTTGATATTTTGATGGTTCTCTCAGTTGAGGTGTCAACTAGCTGCTCACCTAGGATCTGTGTAGGGCTAAGGCATTGGTATTTTCAGTTTAAAAGTACATAATAGTAATTATCAGCTTTTAATTTGAGCACAGGGGAGAGTTAATTAACAAGATCTTAAATAGTTTACAAAACGTGAAGGCACGTTTAGTAATAATTCAACTGAAGCATAGTGTTTTAAAAAGTATTAATTGGTTTCCTGAGGTTTTTATGTAAATTCCTCATAACAGGAGCTGTAAATAAATTGATGGCAAGTGTCAGAGAGAAAAAATAAATTCTTGGAAAAGTCTGTAGATTTTTCAAGCAAGCCAGCTTTCAGTGGTGGATTTGTTTTCTCAGCATATTTTGTGGTCCTTCAGGTCAAGAGTGAGAAATGCTGACAGACTAACACAGTATCTGCATACCTGCCCTCCCCTGCCCCATTTCTGGGGATCAGGTCCATCCACTCAGTATTTTTCATAAATTCAGGATCCTCTCAGCTTACATGGGGTTGGAGGGAGCAAAGCTAGATACTTACAGTAGTTGCAGAATGCATGCCCATGTAAGAAGTCAAGAAGCTTAAAATCCAGAGAAGAAAAATGCATTACAATAAGTTAATTCTCTCCTGTAATGCACCAAAACATGACTTGGCTGAAAGTGTTTGAGCAAGGAAGTGGTCAGAGAAGCAAAAAGCTGCTGCAGCTCCTCCGTATGGCTCACACAGCTCCATCACACCCCACACAGGCCACGGCATCACCTCTTTCTCCTCCACAGAAGGAAAGCCTCACTCTCCTTCCCCAGTTCCTGCAGAGCCCTCCTGACAGCAGCCACCCTCCTTGTGCAATAATTCTGCTCTCCCCCAGCTGCACTGGCTCACTCATCACTATGGAGCAGAGCAGGGTGAGTGTAACTTCTGCACCGTTCTGGGTAATCTTATTTCTAAGCATATGAACCTGGCTGGCTATTTGGGTAAGAACAATTTCATTCCATTCTTCTTTCAATTTGTTTTCACAGCTATAATGCTTCAAGGATTTATGCTGGCCTTTGAGAACAACACCTCTGAAGCTGGAAAATGGTTTTGCTGTTGGCTGCACTCTGGTTCGCCCTTTAAAGGGTTCTCTGGCAAGAAGCTCCTTATTTTGCAAATAAAAACAGAACACATACCTGTACTCTCCACAAAGCCAAGCTAATACCAGTCCAATTTTCTCCACTGTCTCACCCCTAACATTGTTTCTGTCACCACTGCCCAGCAAGAAGCTGCTAGAGCAGCAGCTGGAATGAGCTGGAGGGAGGCAAGGTGCTGGAAATGGGAGTTACTTCCTAACAGCTCCAGTTATCAGCAGCTCTAAGCTGAAAGAAAACAAATCCAAGTTTCTAAAAGCAGCCCATAAAACAAGGTGCATCTGGTTTTACCTCACACATTCAGATCTATTTGTTTTATCTATCCCTGTCCCCAAATCCCAATCTGTCCCTATACCCAAATCCTAACCCGTCCTTATCACTTCCTTCTCATTGAGATAGCCATCAAAGGACTACACACAGGGAACTTAAACACCATCCCTCCCCTCTTTTCTCCCATTTGTGATTAAAATAAATAAATAAATGGGGGGAGCCAGATTAAGCTACAATGAGAATTTTTGGGACTGGTGTATTTAA
Source organism: Cettia cetti (assembly GCA_013401135.1). Taxonomy (NCBI): domain Eukaryota; kingdom Metazoa; phylum Chordata; class Aves; order Passeriformes; family Sylviidae; genus Cettia; species Cettia cetti. Next base: position 23,412 of record VZUI01087592.1, on the reverse strand, counting down.
CACTGCAGCTTCAGTGCTACTATTTAATTTAGAGGAGAGTGAAAGTGAAGTACCTGAAGTCCAAGCACAGGTAACCAAGCATTCCCCAGCTGTAATAAATAAAACCCAGTTATGATAGATATGTGTTGCTGCTGTTTAGCAACTGACACAACATTGAACAAAAATCTTCACACAGGTGGGTTATTTTCTGTCCCAGAGTTGCAGCTATTCTGATGATGTCTGCTCTTGCCTACAGATTCTATATTTCTCCTGAGCTTGACACAAATCACAGCTACAGCTTCTTCAAGTTGTTTTTCTAACAGCTTGTGATCTTGTTCTTTTGGCAGCTTATTCAAAGAAAAATGGCATTAACTCTGCTTAAATAGAAGCTGTCATTTTCTTTCACTGACAGTTAATGACTCATCTACATCTCTGTTTCCAGGGGTTTGGGGTCATTAGATCTACCATAATCCACCAGTTGTCAAAATCAAGTTGCACATCAACATTGATAGAAATAAAGATATTGCACACAGGGGATTCCAAGATAACTTTTCTATCACCAGCCATATGCAAAACCAGTTCAGTTTTTGTGCAGTTCCTCTATACTAGCAATTAGGAAGCAACTGAAAAAAAAAAATGCAGAGCATCTGTTTGTTTAGCACACACACAACATTGCTACAGAACAGGGTGATAGAGACCACTGAGTAGAAGTCACAAGTTGATAATTAACAGGAACAGTGCTCTCCAACCTGTGAAAGTGTGCAGGATGTTATCCTTAACTTAGCCTGGAATGGAGAAAAAGTTGTGCAGTGAAATGGCAGCTCCCCCAGGCATCACCTCATCCCACACCCCCTCCTCTGCTGCCACTGCCCCTCGGGCTGCAGAGTAAATCTGTCCCTGACAGCTTCTGCCAACTACACAGCCAAACAGCTCCCATAACCAAGCTATGAATTGCACTGTTTTACTGCCAGTAAAAATTCCATGTATGTTCTCTTTTTTTTTTCTTCCCTTTTTTTTGGTTGTAAATACAGTTTTCCTCTATTAAGCACAGGACTTTTGTATTACAGTAAAATTAGAAATCCCCTTTGGGTTTCCCTGACTCAGATGGACTCTCTCTAGTTCTAACAGCTCCAGTTACTAAATGGATTTAGAACTTCATGTTTAGAGTATCCCATGAGATGCATGAAAGGATGGTATCCCTGTGGGATGTTTGTGCTCTTGCACTGCAAAGTTGCCTTTGGCAAACCAAGTTCCTGTGGTATTGTCATTGGGCTCTGGGTACTTTGTGTGAACATACCAGATGGGGTAAGTTGAGGACGATGTTTTGCTTCAAAACTCAGTTTTCTGCTTTTAATAAACCTACAGTTTACCTCATCATTTTATCTGGGAAAATGGGAGACAAGATGATGGGTTTGAATCTCCACTTTTAACTGTGCCTTGAGTTGTGTGCTGAAACTGAGCATGTACTTCTTAAATGTTTCCTATGTTTCTGCAATTTGAAGAGAAAAAAACCTAATTCATACAAAATTTAAGGAAGAGTTGGGGGAGTAAGTAACAGAAAGTTGCTAGAAAACTGTTTCTGTTTTCTATATTTTAGTTACATCTTAAAATGAAGGGATTTAGTCTTTAAAAATATTCTCCCCTAGTCAAAATATCTAATTTCAATTCAAGTCTGAATATTTTTTTTTTTTTTTAATTTTTTTTTTGTGCTGTACATTTTGACAGCAAAGACAGTCAGTTTTCAACTCAGTTGACCAAAACTGGCTGGCAAACTTGAAACCCAAGCAGCTAAATCCCTTATTTGTACAGCTGCAGGCACTGGGCTCTCCTCCACCCCCCTCAGATGATCGAGTTGCAGAACATCAACTCTGCATCAAGGCAGTAACCTCGGGGTCCTGCAGCAGGACATGGAATGATCACAAGCCTCCTCTGTCCTTACAGCCTACAACAGTTCTGCCCATGTTTTGGAGGGAAGTATTGCTAAAGTCTTTTAACCATAGCAGTGTTTAAACTGGTGCTTGTACAGCTCCAGGCACTGCATTGCTGCAGCCCAGGAGAGATCTGAATGCAATACAGTCAGTCCAGGCTCAAGGTTTGGATGTGTTGTTATAACGCAGCTTGATTACATTTTAAATTTACTCAGACACAGAGAGGTGTTGAGTTAAATGGCCTACACTTAACAGGAGCCTGCACATTTATGAATCCATCTATCATGAAAAATTGAAATTGCTTCTAAGCAACCTATATGAATGCAGTTTTAACTTTGATGTGCTAAAAAATATGGTAAGTTCATGAAAAAAATTCAAATAAGGAACCATTGTATTCTATTTCACATATTTTCTGAGTGCAGAAGCAGCAGTAAAAGGTAAGCAGAAGAAACAGCTTCACAGTCTGTCCTGCATCTGCTACTGGAGTTACAACAAGAATTTCCATGTTGGAAACCAAAGGGAGGCGTATCAGTTCACAAGAACCAGCATCCTTGGCACCATGGACTAGAAATTTGCTACTTTAGCTTTGCAGTGAATTCTGTGAAAGGCCATTCGCTTCCTGAATTGTGTCACACTAAGAAAATCCCAGATAGGAATCTTTCCCTTTTCCAAGAAATAGGGGATTATCATCTGCCATAATTACGCATTAAAGTTTACAGAAAAAAAAATCCAATTTCCTTGTGTCTTAGTCACATTGTTTACTGGCTGTCTGAGTAGAAGGAGCACAGATGTTCAATAACCAGCTGCAGCACCTTCTCTACATATTAGATCTGAGAGGAGGGCTGCCAGGGGCTTAGCTAGTCCTTAGTCTAACTGGAGAGAGTCATCATCCTGTCTGGATTGGGGCAAAGCTCTCTTATGACATCACTTCTGCTTCGAGGCTGCTGTGACACACCAAATCTGCTTCCCCGTCTGCATGGGAGGGCAACACCTAACTCAGCTTGGAAATCCAGGAGGCCCAAAAATGAGAAGCAGAAACAGGGATTTTTTTTTTTACAAACAACTCCCCCAGTTCCAGAGAAGTTTACCTAACACTTCTGAAGTCCCAGGCAACGCAGTTTTGTTAACCTGTATTTACCTAAGGCTTAAAGGCTTTCCCAGACTAAGGTGTGTGCAAACCACCTCGTGATTCACAAGCAGCACAGCTTCCAGAAGCTCGTGTTGAAACATCCTTTGCAGCAGATCCCCAGCGTGTGCTGAAAGATTTTATCAGGAGAGGTTCCACATGGCTGTTTTCTCCCTCCATCTCCCCTCTCCTTATGGAAAGGTGGCTCTCCAAAGCTGCATTATTTGTTACAGTGTTGATTCTGCTTGTCAGAAAGCTGTTGGCCCTGCACCAGGGCCCAGGCTCTCCCAGGGCTCAGCATCAGAGGAGTGTAACAAGATGGGAAATATTTGTTGTCTAAGGGATCATGGGAGTAGACTAGCAGGGAAGGGTGTATGCTGGGGCAGGCTTGGAGCACAGATCTCTTGGAAAACACTCCAGAAAGAAGCTTCTGGGAGCTGAGACAATGCCATTGTTGCCCCTAAGAGGGGGAGCCTAGAGCAAAAAATCTCGATGGTGGGAATGGAAGAAAAACCTGCAAAGTGGAAGAAACAGGTATGAGACTCTGAGAAGGGAGAGCTCAAGGCAGAACCTGGCCAAGAGCACTGCCAGACCAGCAGCTGGGCTGGTGCCTGCCCTGGGAGGGCTCAGCACTCCTGTGCTTTTACTCAGGCAAAGAATTTTTCACTCTTGCCAAACAAATTCCACCTCCATCTTCTTCCAGGCAGTTGCAGCATTGAAATGCTGCAGTCTGCTCTAAGTGCCTAGCAAACAAACTCAAACCAATCTGCTCCTGTCTTGAGTCAGGATGTCACAGGTTAACATTTGCTGTGCAGTTTCTATTCCTGAGCAGGAGAAAAAGTTCCTTGGAGGGGAAAAACTGCACAGTTTGATCTCTTCAGTGAATAAATTAACATCACTTCTCTGTCTCCTCCCCTTTCCTTTCTGGGGTTAGTACAACTGCAGGCTTTAGTTGGTGTTCTACAAATAAACCTGAATTCCAGAGAAGCTCTTAACAGCTCCTCTTCTCAGGAAAGGTTTTGCTGTCACAAATAAAGCAAACCAGGAAAAAGTAATTTTCAAGTGATTTTCCTGTCCAGTCATTTCTTTGGTGAAAGAAAGCAAAGAAACTTTTTAACACCCCTCACAATGAATTTTCAGATGTTTGTTTTGACATTTTGTAGCTCAGTGAAAAAATAATAATAAAAAAAAAAAGCCACCAGAACAAAAAAAAAAAAAAAAAAAAAAAAAAAAAAAAAAAAAAAAAAACAAAAAAAAAACCAAAAAACCACGTCTGAAAATTTCCACTAATGAATTCCAGACTTCTGGACTACAAAACCATCTGCTTTCTCCCAAGTCATGTTGTCAACAACTAAGCACAGCTGTATGAAGGGTAACAAAATATTGCAGTTGCTTGTGTTTCTACACCCTCAGATTTGCAGGGTTATTGAAGAACAGCAGAGAAACCCACCAGGTCCAGTGCAAGGCTTTGTCTTTATCTTTAACCTTGCAAAAATCAGCACCATTACCCTGATCATTAAACAGACAGGTTACATAGGTGAACCATTTTCATTGTTTTAGAAAATTCTTACAGTAAAGAGCCAGTGGATGGCAAAGCACAGCAGGGCTTTCACCATCCAGCCTGGGAGGCAGGAACTGGGATGCTGCACATTACTGGTGTTAAATAGCTCCTTTTTTCCTGTTGTCCAGGCAGCCCAGCAGCTCCAAGGAGACAGTAACTGTGTGAACTAGAAGGTCCACTGAGCTAATGGTGTCTCTCAAACCTAATCATTACACACTGCAAACAAGACAAATGGTTTTGTCCAACTCTGCTGCCATCAGGAACATCCAAGCCTGCTCATGGCTGTGCACAGTGTGAGAGCAGTAGCTTGCAGGGCTCCCTGGATGTGCTGCTGGCACCTGGAGCATCCTCTGCAAAAACAGCAGCCATCAGCTGGGCCCCTCATTGCAGCCTTCAGTGGAAGAACCTGATTAAAGCATTGGCACTAAGCCCTGTCCTCTTGGGGAAGACACTGTGGGATCTTCAGTGACCCTGAGAGCTTCGGGCCCACCTTCCTGTGCCTTCCTGCAGGCACCAGAAGCTCCAGCTCCAGAAGAGCAGGGTTTCTGCTCACACACTGGGCATCACCACTGACACTCAACAGCAAAGGCACCAACCTGATCCAGCCCCTTCCTGTAAGAGAGCTTCCCACCACAAACCACACCAGGCAGCCTGGTGCTCCTCTTGAAAAGGTCAGAGGTTTATTTTTTGCCTTTAGAAGGTGATCTCTAACAAAATTTTCTTCAGATAGACACAGTTGAAGCAATTGCTTCTTACCTTCAGCTCATTAAACACACCCTTATCAACTGCAGAGGCAAATATTGTGAAGTTTGAATATTGTGAAATAAAGTCTTGGCCAAGTCTGATTCTGGTATCTTTGAGAGCTCCATCCTTAATGCCAACCTCTTCCTTTAAAAGTCCTAAATGCATTTACAATTTTTAAAGAAACATGAACTAATTGATCAATGGAATTAATATAGCAAAACCAATACATTGTTTAGAGGTCAAGGAGAGTGGATACAAGGAAGGATTCCTACATGCTGCTAGAATGTTTTAACTTTCAAGTTTCCTCACTTCCTTTCTTATCCTTTTTTTTTAATAAGGCACAGAGGAAAGAAAGGTTTTGAGACAGACATTTAGAAACTGAAACCAGATATTTAACATAGAACCTGTCAAATATTTCAAGTCAGAAATACCCATCAATGCATAAATAGCTTGTGCTTCAATTGTTACAGCCTACATGAAGATATTTTTTCCAGATAGGCTGGGAAAAAGCAAAACTCTGAATAGAGCACATCTTTCCTCTTAAAGACAGAGCTCCTATAAATTTCCATGAGGAGAAATAAATATTATTTTGGTTATTTTTCTGACATATTTCTGGTTATTTTTCTAGCAAAATACAAACCACCAATACTAAATCTTCTGCTCTCTACTCTGTTGATGGTGTAAACCACAGCTTATTCACTACCCTGAACTTGATGTCTGCTAATACTTAGCCAACTTAAGCTTCTTTCTTGTCCTTTAAATTGATGGATTTTAAATATTAAAAAAAAACAACAACCAAAAAACAACCAAAAAAACCCAAACAAACCCCACGAAACCAAACAACAAAAGAAATATTTCTCCTTCACAGGCATAATCAGTCAGGTAAAATTGGTGATGACTACATAAACAAATAAGACATAGCTAAGGGCCGCCCATGAATAAGAGAAGTTCAGCCACACAACAGTGATTTATTTACCTGATCTACAATTCACTCTTGGAGACTAGCAGCTTTTCAAGGAAAGATCCCAAATGTACAGATGCTTCGGGAACCTTAGTTTCAGGAGTTAGGATGAGATCTGAGCTTCTGGAAGCATGAACTGCATTTATGAATGTTGCATCCATCAGGCCTCTCTAACCTGGCTCGGAAGGGAGCAGCTCTCGTGGCAGTGTTCAAGAGCAGCAGTGGCACAGGAGCTGTACCTGCTGCACCACCTGGGTGTGGCTTTGGAGATCCTGAGCCTGGCCCCAGGGCTACCCTCTGGATTATCCCTTGAGTTAAAAAATAAGTGAGGATAAATAGAGGAAGCCTATTTCTTCCTTTCTTATTCAAACTGGTAGATTCTTGGGTTTAACGACTTCTTATTTGCTCTGGGCCAGGTGGTCACTGGCTATAACCCAGCCTAAGTGTTGGCCTTAGGGAATCTTTTTCCCACTGATTATTTGCATCCAGTACCTGTGTGTCTGCTTATGCTCATATCTGTCACTTTTCCTTAGATAAGCAACCAGTTGCTAGGAGAATTCCTAAGAAAGCAAGCCTTTACTGCTGGAAGTTCCCAAGCACAGTAGGATAGTGCTGGGGGCAGTAAATTCTCTTTGGGGTTGGGGCAAGGGCTGTCTGTTACAGCTGCAATCTCAGATCTGTGCCTGTGGCCTTTAACGAGTAGAGCTGCATTTAAAACAGATTATTCACAGCACCTACAAGTCAACATTTGCATTTGATTTTAGAAGGGCAAAACATCTGCTGAGGAGATAAATAGATATTCTTATCCCCTCTCATGGGATAAAAAGACTTATCAAAGGTTCCAAAGAGAGCCAGAGGCAGTGTGTGATGCTGAGGAACATCTGTAGTGTCTCTGTCCCAATCACAAGAGTCCTTCTCTCACCTCTGAGATCACACTTGAAAACCAAAGATAATGAAATATTTCATTTTTCCATACAAGAATTCTGTCAGATGATTTAGTCAGGTAGGACTTGCCCTTTACAAATTTTGCTTTTGAAGACTTTTCTTACCCTGCAATTCTTTCTGGTGTGTTATTCTACACTTGAGAAAACACATGCAAGAGGAAACTGAACATGTTTTTTGCAGCCAACGAAAGTAAAGGAGCAATTCCAGTACCCATCTCTTCTTTACCTGTTCCTACTGAACTGTAATGTGCATTGCTAGTGAAACAGTGCCAAAATGCAGCAAAAGCTTTGCCCTCTTGGCAACAGAAAGAACTAAGAAGTATCCCCTGGTAAGCTACATCCAGTTCTTGTTCCCTTTTTATTAAAGGACCACCTCTCACAAGTAGCATTTACTGACAGCTTAGAGGGGGTTTCAGTAATGACTGACAGGGTCCACCTTTTAATGGATCTGAGCACTGTTTTCTGGGCAGAAAATTAAAAGGCATGTATGCAAAATTAGCAGGAAACATATCAGATTTGCAAAAATACAATTTCTTTCTATTATATTTGGCTTAGATTTAACAAAGCATATTACACAGATGGAGATTCCTTTTAAAAACAAATTAGCTGTCCTAAGATAATCAGGATTTAATGGTTCTGGTAGAACAGTCAGATACAAAATAAACTATCAACCAGTATAAGTTACATTTTCTCTTTTAGATTTGATGTATTGTTTGCCAGTAGATTGTGTTTTATTTGGGCATAATTGTTAGAGTAATAACACTATAAGGCAAAGTTCAGACTCTGATTTTATGAAAATGTTTATTTCCAGTATTTGTGGTTCCTCTGCTTTCCATGTTTTGATTTAGGAAAAGAAAGAAGCTGTGTTTTAATCCTGCTCAAAATGAAACTAAACCAAGAGACATTTTGCCAGACCTTTTGTGGTAAAGCAGTATCCTCACTGTTTGCAACCAGCCTTTCTGCTTCCTTCCACAAAGTGAGGCATCAGAAGAACACTGTTGTAAGACAAGGCATCAAAAAGGAGGTATCTTCAGGGGAAATAATTTCCTTCTCCAGACTGAATTTAGGTATCTACAAAGCTTCCAAGGAAATGGCTTAGCACATGCATTATACCCCCCAGCATCCCACTGTTAGCAGCTGCATGCAGAGTTTCAGCATATAACAGAAATATAACAGCAATTTTCACTGAGACAAGAAGTATCAATGGATGCAGAGTAGGAGCCCAATTTTACAAGAGACCCCCCCACAGCTCATGACTTTCCAGATGTTGGAGTTCCCAGTCTGCAAACTGTTCTGAACAGGCTCTGAGCAGCTGATTTCCTGACCTTCACAGAGAGCTGTGAAAGCAGTGTACCCCTTCGTGGACATGAAATACCTGCTGAGTCTGCTTTCCACTTAGGGCTGTCTCCAAGGTGAACCCTAGCACCAAGCTTGTGGTATTTTCCTTTAGCTCTAAAGCACCAGTTAGACCAGGAGAAGATGGCTCAAGGGTAAATGGGCTTTAGCAGATCCTATTTAAATCTCATGCTTCATCACTGATTTTTTTTTTAATAAATGTAGGGAAGTCACTAAAGTCCAAGTCATTAAAAATACTTGAGTACCAGTTTCCTTGGTTTTATAATGCCTTGTGTTTAGCCAACCTGGGAATTTAAGTCCTGAGCCTCTAAAAGCACCTCAGCAGCACTTTCAGCCCTTGGTAGCCACGTTTCAAATTACACATGGGAAGAGCACAGTTAAAGTGGAAAATATGTCCTTTGGGAAATAAACCCCACTGAAACATCAAATCTACCCACAGATGACCTGATAGGAAAGATGATGAGATGATAAAGCAGATGCCCAATATACCTCTCTGCCCTGATATGTGTATCTGAGACAAGGAAGGGTTCCCTCTGCCAGAATAGCTCTGAACCCTCTCCCAGATGTTGTATATAACATATCCATCCCCTACCAGCCAAACCCATGCCATGCCCTCCTCAAGTGCCCCAGTTGCTCTCCAGCTCTTCCTTTTGAGGGTGCTCTGTCTCTTTCCTTCTTGATGTAGGAGAACAGATTCAGCTTTTTGGTCCCCACCAGTTACCATTTCCCTGACACTTTCTGCAGGAGCCATATGAGTTCAGATAATGAGGATCCATCTGCACAAAATGGGCTTTATTCTACTCTTGCTAGGAGTTTCTTCAGCTCTAACACAAGGCTGAATTAATCTGTTCCTTGCAAAATCATTTAAAGTTATGTCCTTAAACTGCTTTGAAATCTTCTGGTGAAATCTAGTCTGGAAAACGCTCCACATGACTACGCCAATAATGTCTCTAAACGTTCTCTCCAGTGAAGGGAGTGACATAAAAATTTTAATTCCTTCCTTACTACTCACGCTGCTGTCTGCCCTGTGTGTAGGAGCAGTGGAGTGACGGGCCCATGTGTGTCTCAGTGACACATCCCTCTGAGCCAGTGTGGGAAGGGGTTGCACCAGGACAGAAATGACCCTTTCACGCTGCAGCCCCAGACCTTGCGCTTTCGGGAACCACATTTCACAACCTCCTGCAAGAAATGGAAGCTCAAGAGTGGCATCAACTGAGCAAGAGGCAGGGAAAACATAACCTAGAGGAAGTCCAAATCGTCTTCTAGCTAACCAATTCAAATTAAAATTGACAGATTTGGACTGAGTGGAGTTATAGAATGAGTAGAAAGTAAACCAGATACAAACATGCAGCTATCAAAGAGACCCACAGAGATACTCAGTCTCCTGTCTGTGTTTGCTAGAAAACTACCTGTAGTTGTGTTGCCTGTAGATCCTCAGGGCAGAATCCAGCTGGTTACACAGAGAGGATAAATTGACTACTACAGCTCCCTGAAAGGTGGCCGTGGTCAGGTGGGGCTGGTCTCTCTCCAGGCAGGAACTGACAGAATGAGAGGACACAGCCTTAGGCTAAACTAAGGGAAATATAGGTTAGATATTAGGAAAAAGTTTTTTACTAAGTGATAAAGTGCTGGAATTGTCTGCCTGGGGAGGTGGTGGAGTCACCATCCCTGGATGTGTTTAAAAAGAGATTGGATGTGGCACTCGGTGCCATGGTTTAGTTGAGGTGTAAGGGCTGGGTTGGACTCCATGCTCTTGGAGGTCTCTTCCAACCTGGTCATTATGTGATTCTGTGACTGGTGGCATCTTCCTGACTTCTACTGGCCACCACTTGATTGCCTTTGTGCTATCTACAGCCATAATTCAGGGAACCTGACTCACCTTTTACTAGGTTATAAACCTACCTAAACAAACAAACTTGAAGTGTAGCTGGGCTAAACTAACAGCAGAGGTTAAAGATAGGGCCTCCAAGGAAAATAACTGAATGGCACAATTTGGGAGAGACCTAAAGCTGAACATTGTGTTTTGTTCCCAGTGTTCCTAACAAAGACCTAAAGTAGAAAACTTAGAATTGTTTCTATCATCTCAGTAGGAAACTGGGTAGGTTAAGGATTCTGCAGCAGAAATGAATACTAGAAGATAGCTAGAGTGGTGATTTCAAGTATTGCCATTTTTAAATGCTCAGTTGGAGTCATTACCCAGATGAAAACACCTCTGTAACACCTGGTGTTTCATTGTGACCCCAGCTCTCTGAGAACATCACTGCCTTTGCAGAAAAAGATGCTTAAGATAACGAGGACAATGCTTTAAACCAGATACCAGACAGCAGCACTAGGTCTGAAAAGCTCCTCAGAGAGACACTGGTTTACAGCAGGGTGAGCCATACCTGACACTACTTGTAGCAGATCATGACTTCTTCAGTGACATTACACACAGGGTTAGATTTTGGGGGTGAGAGAGCTTGGATTATGAGAGCTCAGTAGCTTTCATTTGCACTGCAAAGTCTATCAGATTTGGGTTTTTAATTTGACACTGCAGATTACAAGCAGTTTTGACCCTCATAAAAAGAATTTTCTCCTTGATATTTACCTTAGTCTTACAGTCTTACACTTCCTCAGCAGGGCAGACTGATGAAAACATTGGAGGTTCTGCTTTCTGTACAAATCCAGACTTGCACATTAGCTAAACCATATTTGCTGCAGGGGAAGAACTGTTGAATTTTTTTTCTTTCCCATCTCACTTTTTTCTTTTCTCTGGGGCATCCATCTTAACATCTTATCCTAGCACTCTGAACAACATCAGGGCATGCATGACACCACCAGTGAGGCAGGGAACATCAGCAGAGACAGAACTTTACCTCTGAGCAAAGTTACTCAGTGGCCATCTGAATATTTACACTGAATGTTTTCTTTTTCCACTTCCACCAAAGTGTGTTTGTTTTTATCCACTCCTTTTATTTCCTCAGTAGCAGCAGAGATGTTTTGAATAAGGCAAGGGGAATACTTCTGATTGTTTGGATTCTGTTCAACATAGACAGATTTATGTGTTTACCCTGGAAATGACTTATTGGATCATACTTTGAGCAGAGCCAGGGAGCCCCCTTGCCTCCACCTCCCCCAGCCAGTCCCCAGGGCTCTGCCATAATGTGGTTTTCATTATAAGCAGGAGCATTTTCTTCCTTACTACAGTATTTTTCATTATGCAGGGAGGAGAGTAACTAGGAAACTCAACCTCTGAAGGAAAAAAATTGAAAAATATTACTGGGTGGGCACAATAAAGGTCTTTTAGACTCATATATGTGCTGTGGTGTTAAAGATGTGATGATGGAGAGTGATGGAAGCCTTATCCTGTGTCTATAGTGTCACAGCAATGTGATAAAATAAGGATTAATTTAGAACAGACGTCAAGACTCAGTTTGGATTGCTGGTGTAACCAGGTTATCACTGAAGTTCAGGTGAATTGATTTGATTGGGTTTCTTTCAGTGGTGATCTTACCAAGGGAACATTTCTGCTTGCCAGCCCACCACCTCAGGGCTGCCCCTTGCAGCTGAGTGAAAATGATGAACTGTTTCTAGAAAGATGAAGACATTGGTGAAATTCCTCTTCAGTTTCACCATTACTTGGGCTTTATTTTTCCATGCCTTCATTATATGAGGGTTAATCAAATCCAAGATACCTCTCTTATTTCTGTCATGTCCCTACAATGCAGGAATACCAGAACATAAACTTTTTTTGGCTGGAGGAGGAGAGGACAGAGATCCCCTGGGTGAAGAATTAATTGCCACTTTTTGGTGACAAAAGAATTCATCCCAGTAACTTGCTGAGTGACTGAGCTTTTGCAAAACTTTTTTTTGCCAGCTTCAATTATGTCACATTTGCCCTGCTGTGAGGGATTAGAGCCCAACTGCCTGCTCAAAAAACCACATTTTTAGTTACATTACCTGCAAGAAGAGCCAGGACACCAGCAGAGAGATCAGTCTTGTGCATGTGAACCCCATTCACCCCAACTCCCAACTCCTGCACAACAGTGGCCCATCCACAGGACATCACTTGCTGCAGACCCCAGGCATTGTGGGGCTGCTGTGAACATTTCAGCACAGGTTTTTTTGTCCCATGGAAGTGTCCTAATAAATCCCCAAAATAGTATCAGAGCTTGGAGGGATTCCTACCTCTGCAGCCCCTTGATATAGATCAGTTTCAGAGGCTGATATGTATTGAATTACCAGAGTTAGCATCGTGGTAGAAGAGAAATTCCAGTGGATGACAGGAAGATCTCCTGTTACCCTCCTAAGGGGGGAGAAGTGAAGGTCTGTAGGGCAGAACTGCTCTTTGACTTGTCAAGTTCCAGCCACAAGGGGTTATCTCAAACATCTGCTGTTGATTTGCGTGGCCCTGGAGGCAGACACAGTTCACACAGCAACCTTGTCTCTGCATTTGGTATGCCTTTCTTTAGCCTTTTCTTTTTCTTTTTCATCTCTCTCTCCATCAGTGTGGGTTAATGTGGAGAAAGCTTTACTGAGTGATTTCCTGGTTTATATATTTTTACTTTAATGAGGATGAGAGATGATGAAACAGAGCAGTGAACAAGTCTATCTGAAATTCTGAGGTTTCCATGTGAATTCTTGGTGTGGGGTTCATGCACCCCTCCCACAGCAGTCAGGCATGAGGAAACCTTGGATGTATGAGACATGACACAGTCAACTTTCCACAAAACGAGACATTTCCAAATTCATATATTTTCTCTTCTGATACTTCCTTTTCAGCTGTGGCCTTGCATGAGATAAACCAATTCTGTTGGTTTCTAAAGAAAACAAAAAAGCTAGCAGATATAATGACTGAGGATATTGAGCAAGGAACCCTTAACCCAATTGTAACCACCAAAACCATTCTCCAGATGTACCTAGAGCATCCCTACCATATCACATGGACATTTCTGTGGCAGAGAAAACCAGCTGGCATGCCTGGGACAGAAATAATGCTGCATAAGCTCTTCTAGAGACATTTTATTAGACATTTTCAGTGTAATAGCAGAGCTTGGAGCAGCGTGACATTTCTTGCTTTGGGTGGGACGAATGATATTTCATTAATCATTACTTGTTTTGGGGTTACATCACTGTCCACGAAATTGAAAAACAGAGTATGTTGTGTAGCTTCAATAGGCTTGACCATCAAATTACACAAATCATCTGTAGTAGGGAAGTGAACAGGTCACTCTCATGGTTACAACACCCAGTGTGGGGTTTTTTCCTTCCTAATGTCTTTTTCATCTGAAAGTAGCTGTGCCTAAATCACAACGAAAATGACACAACTGAAAAATTTTGTCAATGACTTCAGCTCTACCAATGATAATGTTGAAGATGCAGACTGTCCCAGCAAAAAAACCTTCTATTTTTCATGTTAAAACCCAGGCATAGAGCAGCTAGAGTGAGGCCTGGTTAAAATTTGTCAGTAATATTTTAAATAACTGACATTAGAGAGTTTTGTAACTTGCCATATTTATGCATGGGAAATACACAACCGAATTGCCATCCCCCTTCAGCCTTACAGGGCAGGACTGGCCATTTCCAGCTGTGACCTTTGCCCACGCTCATACATTGCTCAAAGACAGTAAAATTAATACCACAGGGATGGATGAATTCTTTGTGGGATCCAAGCTATGCTCTGCTGGGTACTCAGATTCAGCCAGCTGCCCTTTGCAGCAGGGGGTCCTCGTAGATGTGGGCTCTTCCAGGCAGAGCATTTCTGTGTGCACAGCAGAAGTCAGGATCCTGCAGGAGATGTGGAATTTTCTTGCCAGCTATAAGCCTGGAGAGGCACTTGGAGATTTGGCCAGTTCTTGTTCCTGTTGAAGGTAATGGTTTCTGACACCATTCTCAATGGGCAGCACAATCAGACTTCCAGGGGGGTTTCTCCCACACATGTGATTAAATGTGTGTACAAGCTCCTGAGTCAGTATTTCATCGGTCATTCCTTTAATTGAGTTTGTACTTTTCAGACATACAAAATAAACATTGATTTCCTTTGTCAAATGGAGAGCAATAAACTGGGGTTGCACACTTTTATTATCAGGAAATAGTATAAAACCCAGGAATCAGAAGCGTGCAGGTTTGTGCTGTACCTCTAACCCCAGGATGAGAACTTCCCATTTCTGGTACCAGAGAAAGACCTTGCACAACAGTGTTCATTCACATACGTGTTTATATTCCTACATGAAGCAAGATGTGGCCAGCCCATAAAAATGTAGAGAATGATAAAGCAAGAAAAACAATATATAAAACTATAATCTTCTCCATCTACAGTATTCAACCACATCTGTGTTGGATCAGAGTTTGGCTGCTGAGGATGAACTTTCAGAATATGTTGTTCCCATTTTCAGTTCTTTAGGGAATTGGGGAGCTTTTCCTCTGAATTTTCATAAGCTTCTCTTTTTATGTGGCAAAGAGGTCACCAATTGCAGAGTCACAGTGTGGTAGACAGGCAGGAGAAAATGCTAAATGGAATTTTATTCTTTACATTTTTCAAACTTCAAGTGCCCACAAATCTTGGGCAGAAAGCTCCTCGGCACGTAACCATGGCTGGAAGGCAGACACTGATTTCTGAAGTGGAAGAAGCCAAGATGTTTGAGCCTGATATGCCACTGCAGAGGCCAAAATAATAGTTAGTAAAAAATTGCCACTCTGAAATTCCCATATCCAAATATAGTCTGAGACTCTACTGCCACAGCAGGAATGGAGCTGAGAAGTCCATGTAGTAGCTTTTAACAGAAATGTCTATTGAGAGACAAGGTTTGAAGTAAATAAAGAAAATATAAAAGCCAAGAGTGCAAGTAGCTGGCTACATTTCAAGATTTTAAGACCCAAGGCTCAGAATACATCATGTGTTGTATATATAATTCTTTATGAATTTCTGTACAGTGCTGTTCTTATCCCTCTTTGAAGATCTATCATTTATCATGTAGAATCAAAAAGCTCATTCACTGCAGTTGTTTTCCATCAACAGTTCATGGTCAAGAGTTGACCACGTCCATTGAAGCTGCCCAAAGAGTGAGAAATATAATTGAGAAATATAATTGAGAAATGGCCAATTTCTGTGTGCTTGAGGGCCCACTTCATTTCTAGCTCCATATTCACAAAGCAGTTCATGTAACCCAATAACCCCTGCCTGACCCTGCAGCAGGCAGTATTCCTAGGGGCAAATTAAAATCCACAGATTTTTTGTTTCAGATCTAGCCCTTCTCCTAAATCATTACGATATGGTTGATTAGAATTTGGGGTTTTTAGTAGTTGAAGCACTGAAGATTCTATCTAGGAGACCTCATTTAGTGTGATGTAATCAGCCCATGAAGCTGAAGGCACCAAAACTGCAGTGCCACTCCTGACTGTGCAAGGGTGCAGGTTGTTTAATCAGTAAATGTTTTCAGCATAACAGTGAATGTTTTCAGCTTGACAGTGAGGGATTCTAAATTGAATATGCAGCCCAGGTAATGCTGGCTGCCCTGTCCTGTTTTCTCTCTGTTATTTTTAATCCTTTGTTGCTATGGGAGGCCTTGCTGGGATGTTTCTGATTTGGAGAGAGGTACTTTGCATCATTTCCTCTCTAAACCAGACTTGCTTTCTCTATTGTGGTAAGCAGTGAGACATCATAGTAGTTCACATTTGTTTAGGTTTGTGGATTTTTTTGATGGTAACTACTTACACATCCCCTTTTTGTAGCAGCTGTTTTTCTGTAACTTGCATCTGTGGCATATTTTTGAGGCCAGGAGATAACAGATTTGTTGCTGAATGCAGACATAATGTATGTTGTCAAGGCTCACACACAGTGAAAATCTGCATCTCTTCAGAATGCACCAGGGTTTATTTGTTTTCTCAGTTCAAACCTCCTCTGGTGATCACTTGCTGGCTGGAGTTTGGCATAAATTCTGTGGCAGGATCAGGGGAGCTGATAGCTCAGGAATATTTGAATCACTAAGTTTGGGGTATTGAGGGTGGGAAGTGGCACTTTTACTCCTATAGCAGTGGGGTTTTAAGGCAATAAAGTACAGGATTGTAATAGGGCAAAATTTGGTTTCTTATGACACTTAAAATGTTCACAAGAGGACACAGGAGCAAACCTCATTTTGTAGCTGCAGAGAAAAAGCTGTTTGGGCTGTGTGGGGCTGTCAAGCTTCACACTTGTGGTTTGCTTTAGAGGATGTCCACAGTGGCCAGCACGGAGAGCAGAATGTAAGAGACACAAAAGGCATTCAATTGTCACTTACACCAGGTTGGCAAAATGGGCTGAGCTCTCCAGGTCCCACACTGAACACAACATGGTTCCTGGGGTTTTGAATCTGAATCTCTCCCATCTCTTTGGCACAAGGCAGCTCTGACCAGTGAAGGGCAGATCACATCCCTTCCACCCCCCGAGGCTCATCAGACATGGCAGAGGCTCCTGAGGCTTATTTTGCTGTTCTGAAGTGAGAGCATTCATGTTTTCCATTGCAGCAGTCCTCCTTGCTCTCCACCAGCTGGCACCAAACCCTCCAACTTGGCAGTTCACTAGAGAGGGGAAGGAAACATGACCATAAAGTATGAGAAAGGCAGAAATAATGGATTTTAGGGGAGGGCCTCCTTTATCTGATCTACAGTTTCATACACCCTGTCAAGATTCACATTGACAAGTGAATCTTGACAAGTGTCACTGAATTCCATACATGGAATAACCATTATAGCACTTGAATGTGCCTGAAGTCTCATTTCACATTCAGATGTAGAAAAACAGGATGAACCTCTATTGCAAGTTATCAAAGGTAACAGCAATTACACTTCCAGAATCTTTCCTTGATATCTCATTTCCTAAAGAACAGGAATGTGGTAGATCTCACCAAGATTTCAGTAAAGGCTTTGGTTAATTGTCACCAGGAAAATTAAAGAAACTGGGGGAAAGGGGAGTTAATAAGGAATTGTTGATAAAATAATTTCCTCAGCAAAAGAGAAAACATTGATTTTGCCAAAATACCCAGTCAGCAGCAGAAAAAAGGAACAATTGACTGCCCACGTCACTTTGATAGTTCCTCAAATACAGATTTTGAGAAGTGACATCCTCAGTCTACACAAGTGAGAATGGACATTGATTGCTTTCTATAAATACTTGGAAAGATAATGCCTGTGAGAGAGAAGAGCTATTTAAGAGCAATTTTGGCAGAGGAACAGATGAGGTTAAGTGACCACAGACCAGTCCAGGCTTGGAATCAGGCACCATCTGAGCATTGGGGTTCTGGAACAGCCTCCAACAGGAAAAGAATCCAACTACCTGCACCACAAACTGTGGCGTTCCCCAGGAGGGGCCTGTGTCAAAGGGGGAATTATTTTTCTGAGATTTATGCCACTGCAAACCCCTGCAGCACGTGCCACAGAGGTGGCAGGTGTTATTTAGCCCCACAGGTATCACAGACTGAGCCTCTGCCAGTGTCCTGTTGTACACTCTGGCCTCTGGGCATTGCTGCTGAATCCAGGCTCTGGCTCCTGCCTCCTGCAGCACAGAGGTGTCAAGTTCCAGCCTCTGAAAACCTCAGAGAGAAACTTCTCTCTAAAATAATGCAAGACTGAGCTCAGCAGCTCCAAAGGGGTAAAAATCCTTATGTGCTTCTGGCATTCTGGGGGAATAGGAGGGCTAGTATGATCTCTGGGATAAACTGAGGGTCCTTGAGCTCTTCATGAGGATCAGATGAGGATGCAGCCTTCATGAGGATGCAGCCCACACCCACCTGTTCTACCACCTTCCTCCCTCTGGTCTCCATCCTTCCTCCTGGTGTGCATTCCTCCAAGGGAATGAGGAGGCAGACAGCACAGGGATGATGCCTAGCACATTCTTAGAGGTAGACATGGGGTTCTGGAGAGGTCATTTTCCACCTCCTCTGTGGTCTGTTAACCTCCATGTGAGGGGTGTAAATAGGTGAAATGAAGCTGCACATCCTTCCCAGGCAGGGTGGACCTGTGGCCAGCACTCTCCAAGGCTGGCTTTTGTGGGCACGGTGTGCCTGGGAACAGTGGGTGCTGTTTGAAAGGGCAGGAGGAAGGAGATTTCTCTGGCTCCTGTTCAAGGATCACAATTTGACCCGTAAAACCAAAGAATGTGAAGTTGACTTGTGAGGATTAGAGATGCTGGGATTCGGATTTCTTTTGAATTTTTCTCTGCACTTTAAAAATCCCACAAGCACGGAGGGAAAAAAAAAATGCGCCCATGCAGTCTGAAATTTTTCTGGCTTCCAGCTCAGCTCAGGATGACTGGGGCACAATGGATTCCAGATGCTGAATTTCCGGCAGTGGCTCACACACACACTCACACACACACACACAATTCCTCAGCTCTGCAGGCTCAGAAATAATCCCAGACTCCTACAGACAGTGGAGACTGGCAGCATGAGAAAGAGAGACATTACAGACTCCCAAACTCATTCACCCCGGACCTGACTAGCACACAGGCTAGTCAATATTTGGGGTATTTTTAGGAATGTGTTACTGGGATGATGTCCCCTGCCTGTGGCAGCCACAAAGGAGCCCAGCACAGAGCACCAGGGGCACAAGTTCACTGAGTTTGGAGCAATATATTTCCAGTCCCATGGGATTGCAAACAGCATCAGGATCAGGCCTGCAGAAGTGTAGCAGTAATACAAGTGGCTGGTTAACCTGTTGGTGCTTGTAGGCAGAAAATCAATGAACTGATTCCAATTATAAATATTCCAGAGAGGGCTAATGATGATTAATCTGTTGTTACTGAATTAGTCTTTTATGACTTGTTATTTATTGCTCATATGACTGTACTCACTCGTGACACCTGTTTCTCATGGAAACATCTACCACCTATTAAATCTTTCTAAGTAATTTAGTAGGGTAACCATCATGACTAAATAATACTTATGTCAGTTTTTAGTATGATGAATGACACTAGAGATAAATTGGAGATGAATGCATAACCCAAGTTTACAGGATCAAAACCACCAGATATATTTTACATCTTGCATTTTGTGAGGCTGCTGCCCAGTATCAGTAACAAGAAGCAATTAAACTGCAGCATCTCTTGGTGTGATGGTGGAGACCACCTCTACTCATCCTGTGCAACACAAATCAGTCCTTGCTGCAGGCAAGAGACTCCAGGAATACCCACAGGCAAAGGTCCTTGCTGGGACCCAGCACAAGGTCAGAGGAAATCTAATTTTATTAAGAACTTCTGCTATGAAGATATAAACTTGCAATAAAATGTTCACAACAGCTTTAGGCTGGAATTTTCCAGAAACTTAAGGGGCAATAGGTCCCCAAATCCCACCAAACTGGTACCCTACTCCTACAGGTTTCTCTGAACAGCCCAGCCTTCACTCTGACTCATTACCCATACCACTGCCATTATTTCTTCATAAGATTTCGTTTAAGTTATTGTGCTCTTAATTTCCTGTTTCACAATCCTCTACTGATGCCAGCAAAATATATTAATTCAGATTTCTGGATTTGCATTTGAGCATTTTAAGGATTAAAATTAATCACAGCTTCTCATTGGCTCAAGGTGATCAAAGGTTCAGCACACATATTTCAGGTTAATATTTCTCCTGACTGTGATTTGTCAAAGCTCAAGTGAAGAAAAAAAGGCAACTGGATCTTTACCAGCCGTGTAAACACTAAGGCAAACCCAAGTCTAGCACGAATAGGTGAGCCTCCATTAATTTCAGTGCAGATATGCTGCCTCATGTCGAGCTTGATCCTAAGCAAGGAAGAACAGGGACAGAAGTCAGGCTGTGCTCACAGTGAGTAACACACCCCCATAGCCCTCTGACTCAGGGCTGCTTCCCCAGCACCCTCATTATTTCATCACACACGTTAATTGCCTTTTTTTCTTCAGCAAGAAGCCCCTTCTCCCATGGGCATGAGCAAAAGATCTGTCAGCAGAAGTATCAGGTTTGTAGGAAAGGCTTGGAGACACCCCAACACCAGATTTACTTCTGACTTGTGCCTCCAGAGCCTCTGTTATGCAAGATTCCTCTGCAGAGTGCCCAGAAGTGTGAAGGGAAAAAAAAATCCAATAGCTGTGAAGCATCTGGACTGCCAGGAATATTTGATTGTGGAATAATTCAAGTGCCTCCAATGAGCCACACAGAACAAAGGTACTTGCCCAGATCACCCAGTGGGCTCATGGCCAAGCAGGAGTGAGGAGCCCAACCTCCCAAGCCCCAACTGGCTGAGCATCTCTCCAGCTAAAAGATAAATTTACCCAGAGTTCTTCAAACAGATTTTTTTCCCCCAATACTTGGCCCAGTCCTCCCTCACCAGTTCAGCAATGGAATCTGGCCCTTCGAGTCTCATTTCCACTGCAGATTTGTAAACATCTTAGTAAAGAGTCTGGTGTCAAGATGTTTGTTGGCTTTGGTGGTCTGGTCAGATAGGAATAAGGGAAGTTAATTCTCCAGGGGGATCTGTGTGCAACCCTAATTCTTTCTTCTAACCATGTGTCCGGCCAGACAATTCCACAAACATGAGAGCTGGTAACAACTGCAGCCAACTGAATTTTTCTAATTATTTTTCTGTGCACAAGATCTAGTGTGTCTGAAGCTCAGATTCCATTCCAAGTGTGTTCCAGTTGATGGAAAGGCTCCTTTTGGCTGCAGCATCTCTGGGTCAGGGCCCTGAGACAAGAGGCAGAGCAGTGGCTGCATTTGCTTTAGAAATTCCACCCATCAGTGCAACACTTGATGGGGGAGCCATTCCCTCAGCAGGAGAGAACTCTCAGTGCTCTGGCCTGTTCCAGCCACTGCTCCAGCAAGTGACATTCTGGTTACACAAATAATTACCCTTAGGACTTGGGAGGCTACACTTCCCCTGCCAGCCACCTCCTGTCCCTTCCCTCGTGTCCAGCACTGACCTACAGACCTTCTGTGGCCTCAGGTGTGAAAAACAGGACAGTTTCAAGGCCTGAATGGAAACCAGAAAACAAACCAAGCTAAATAAAATATCCAAGCCAGGCATTTTGTGCATGTGTAGCAACATGTGCTGCCATCCAGAAAGTCTGAATGCCCTCCTAGATTTTAGACAATGAGCATCTTTACTGAGGTAAGAGCCTTTTGGGCCATTTTCTCTTGCTGTACCCAGCACTGAAGAATGGATATCAAACACCAAGAACCACTCATTTTCCAACCTGATCAATATTTATAACCTCTGTTTTCTTAGTTGTGGAACATGTCTTTTTCTTCATTTTAAGATATACTGTGGAAGGTATTGATTGTTGAGTCCTCAAGAGGGAAATGAGCTAATTTTTAAAAAAATAATTTAAAATCATATTTATTTTAATTGTTTGATAAAGCCAGAATTGCTGGAAGCTATGCATAAGTCCAAGAAGTATAGGTAATATCCATCAAGGTTTTACTAAGCAGCATCCAAGCAGCTCAGGGTGAGTCAGCTCTTGTGTTGGAACCAGTTGGCTGCAGGGGAAAAGGATGGGAGGGATGGAGCAAGGGAAGGAGGGAGGGAGAGGTGGGGACCATAATTTTGCCCAAGGATGGGGGAACACATCCTGCACCAGGTGATGCTGTGGTACAGCTTGAAATCCTCCTGCCCACCTCAGGAAATTGGTGCTGTGCTACTGCCCAGTTCCTGATTTATGGTGCTTAGAGCCCAAAGTGCTGATGCTGATCTCTGCAGGTGCAGGTGTGTGTGGCCTCAAACCTGAGGCCTGCCTGCATTTAGTCAGGCTGCATCCCAGGCAGGTGGCCTGGGGACAGCTTTGGGTTCCACTTGCCTTCAGCAAAGCAACAGGGAGGAAAGAGGGTGGTGGTGCAGGTTTGGTGAAGCTGATAAACCTGTGGACGGAAAGGAAGGGATGGCCTGGCCAGCCTGGCCTATGTCCATGGTATTGTCCCCATGCTTGGAGAAAGAAATGAAAGCTGAAAGTGAACAGAAGGGAAAAGCTGACTCCAGCAAAGTTAATGGCAAAGCCTCCAGTGACTGCATTTCATAAAAATTTCACTGCATTTCATAAAGATTTCTCTTCCATGGCTTACACTCATGGTTATTAAAAGTCAGGTATACTGCTCATTTTGGTAGATATTTAAATTGATACAATTTATTGTATTTATAATATTCATAAAGCTAAAGCCTATAAAAAGGAGGTATTTTGGAGGGAAAAATCCTGAAAATTTAGTTAACACAGGACAGATGTTTCTTCTCCTACTGATAGTAAACAGTTCATAATAATGGAATTTGCTCACTTTTTAATTAAAAAGGCCAGTGTTCACTGAAAGGTGAATAGGAATAGATGTTTGGCAAAGGATCTTACAGTATATGTTGAAAGAGGTCTGTCTTATTTCCAAACTCGCTGCTGCTCATGAATCTAAATCTCTGAACTGACTCTGTTGCTTTCCTAATTAAATGCAATATATCCCCTTATCTTCTCACTTTAAAAATCACCCAGCATTAAACGCTCCAGTGTGCAGCTTCATCTGCTCCTGCATGGGTGGTTTTGGGTTGGATTAATTTTTCTTGCTAGAAAGCAACTGGAAGCAATTTTGCATTAGAGTGCCATGATTTGTCATTTGACATTGGGCAGGATCATGCAACTTTCCCCTCAAAACGTCATGCAGCAAACGAGACTGATGCTTCCTGCCTCTGGACTGAGTTTGTGCATTGCCTGCCTCCCTGGCAAATCCACCTCCACGGGAAGGAGTCATGGCAAACTGGTTTTCAGTCTGTGTGCTCACATTTCCCCTGCACTGGAGTGTCAGAGGAGAGGAGAGGAGAGGAGAGGAGAGGAGAGGAGAGGAGAGGAGAGGAGAGGAGAGGAGAGGAGAGGAGAG